>BSBK01005751.1:2500-210000 GCA_027943335.1 Chamaecyparis obtusa | reverse complement strand
TCCTGAATTTTTGGCAAAATGTTAGCAACCATATCTCAAAAATGTCATCATCCTCACCATGAACCCACTTCCATATAGGGTTTAGAGACATGTCCAAAGGTGTATGCCATGTTTTAGGAGGCTCACTGGGATGTTTATTTTAATATTTTAAGGGGATTTGATGTGTTTGTAGAAAAAGAGTTTGCCTTCAATTTTCATAAACAAACTGCACTGGTCTATGGGTTAAATGTTATAGTTACAATGGAAACTATCACTGAAGTATCTATTTTACCATTGACATGAGAACAATATTTCCCAGATAAGTCTAAGCAGTTTGTGAAATTACAACCAACATGCAAGAGATTCCTATAGCGGGGTGAGTATGTGGAAATGGTCATTGGTCAAGGTACAAAATTGTAATCCCTACCAGGTGATTGGCCTGATGTTTCTAGGTGAATTCTTCACTATATTACCTATGAAGGTAGATTCCTATATGTGTTTTCTCAGTATTTCAAATTAATATCACACTTGTGACATGGGTTGTTTCTCAATATTTCATATTATCTATATCATGCTCTACAGAGAATGGCTAAAACTATGTGAAGTGGTAAAGTTAATTATCTTTCCCATCATGGCTTGATTAAACTTGTGATAGTCCAATAATTAAAATTATTGTGTCCTCCTAGTGAGTGGGACTTATTTGTTCACTCTCGAGATGATGAGGATACTAGGCCTCTGAGGAAAGGGAACCCTTTATTAAAGTTTCTTCTACAAAAAATTCTATGGACAAGGATGAGGTTCGTAGGGAGGAATCTGATTTTGAAGAAGTTAAACATAACAAACCTCTTACCCTAGTCAATAAAAAGAAGTATGAAGGAAAACTTAGAAAACCCTCTATGCAAACCCTACAATCTAGACATATGATAACCCGTTGCACTACAAAATAAACCCCATGAGGGTCTAAGCCATTATTGACACATGAAAAGAGTAGTGAGAAGTAGAAAACCTGATAACCTCCAATTTGTAGATAATCTAGTGACCGTAAGGGAAAACAAAAGTGTGTAACTCAACAAAATTGGACCATTTGGCCCATGTAGCTGATAGTATAGGCTCTGATGAAGTAAAAGTTTTGACTAAAGTAGTTGGCAAATAAGGAAACTTTCATAGAGGGTTTATTAGGTCCAAACACTAGAGAATAAAAGAAAAACTACTCCAACAACATGAAGAGCTATTGGTATATAATCCTAGTCCTAAAGCTGAGTCTGACATTCAACTAGAAAATGTACTAGAAAATAATCCTGGAATTCTACCGACAGATGCTCAAAATAAGGAAATGGAAGATGTTAGGGTTGGGTCACCAACAAAGTAGAGCCATGAACCATAAATTGACATTGAGATGTCTCTAGACAAAGATTCTTGAGGCCCACAATAAAAATGATAATATTTTTTCCAAAGATTGGGGATAAAGAGGGTAGTACTTGCAATCACCTAAAAATGGTCTAGTAGAACTTGAGCCCCCCCTTTCAATCAAATTTCTTATTTACTAGGCTTAATTGTGTAGGGTAACCCTCAAAATCCCCTTTGCATAATTAAATAAAAAATCTTATATCAAGCTTATACTATGGTCTAATTTCTAGAGCTTGTATATTTATTTAATTTTTATAACATTACTTTTAATATAAACTTCTTACACTTTTATTATAAGAACACATTCACATGTGTGCATACTTAATCTTGATTAATTAGCAATTAAAAGGGATTTGTGCTTTCAAAATTGCTATTTAGTCTCATCCTACCTAACATTTCCCTTTTGCCTCTTAATCCCCACCACTCAACTCTACCTAACCTTGCATCTCTTGCATCTCCTTTTTTCTCTTCATTTCAATCACACATTCTTTTACCTCTTAATCTTCACCCTTCATTCTTGAGGCAAATTCTTTGAAAGGAAGCTCTTTCCTTTCTCAAGGGTCCTAGTCTTAATTATTCATGAGGTCCATTCTCTTGCATCCAAAGTCCTAATTATTGTAATCTTGAATTCTTAATTTCTAGCTTTATTGCATTCTTATAATAATCTTGTTATTTAAATTCTTAGCTTAGCTTCATTTATAGCTTAATATTACATTGTTAATCTAGGGGTATGTGTAGGATCATGGTATGCCAAACTAGGCCCTTAATTGGCAATCAATATTCAGAAAATTAGGTTTAGGCAAGTTGACATAAAAATTTGAACAAGTTATAAATATTATATAAAAAATATGTAAGAAGGGAATCTGTAGAAAATTGAATTTAGTTTCTAAGATACTAGGCCTTTTTTCAAAAATAATTATTTTATATGTTGAAAATTTCAAATTTCAATGCAGTAGTACGAAAATTTTAGGAAAAAAATAAGTAGGTCTATGTCTGACCACCTTAAACACAATCAAATGATAATTTGTTTTTACAAGATTCTAGATATAAGTAGTAGACTCCTGACCGGATGCGACGCATATTTTTTTGTAATTGTTTTGCATGTAAATAATTAATTAGGATTTTTCTTCTACAACTTTTTTAGAATACAGAAACTCTCATGTCTGACCATGTTAAGTTAGTCTAAACTTTATCAAATTGACTTTTTTTTAATTTTTCTTATCGTAGGAAAATCATAGAATGTGACATGTGTTTTGGATTTTAAAAATGTTATACAGTTTGAAAGTTATAGCTATTTTTCAATAAGTCTATCAATTAGGACTAGAAAGATAATAAGTAGGTGTATGTCTGACCACATTAAAACAAATTAAATGATAATATTTTTTTATAAGATTATAGATAAAAGTAGTAGACTCATGTCCAGATGTGATGTATATTTTTTTGTATTTTTTTTCCAAGTAAAAAATTAATTATGATTTTTCTGTAACACATTTTCCTGAATATAAAAACTCTCGTGTCTAACCACCTTAACTTAGTCTAAACTTCATCAAATTGAAAGAATTATTTATTATTATTGTATTAGGTGAAGGATAGAATGTGATGTATATTTCATATTTCAAAAATATTATATTTTTTTAAAGTTATAGTTATTTTTCAAAGAGTCTATCAATCAGGACTTCTTTTTCACATCGCCACTTTTTGGCATACCATGATCCCACACATACCCCTAGTTTCCTTTCTTGCATTGCTTCAATATTATAGCTCTTGAATTCTCATTCTAGAATACTAATTGCTTGCATTCATCTAGCCTATTCTCTCATTATAACTTGCACTCTTGCATCTTAGCTTCATTCTTAGCTTTGAATCTTCCATTTTGGAGTAGTCAAGTCACTAATCCTCTATAGGTCAATTTGATGAGCATCATGAGAAGGATTAAACTCGCTTCAACTAAGAATCTATGAACTACTTCTTGAGATTTCCTCTCCCATGAATTCTCTCAAGTGTAATGGTTCATAGAAGTGTGCCACACTTTCAATCACACATCTTTGACACCCACCATGGGGCTAGACATTCATTTTGGGCTCCATTTATTGTATTTTTGGATTTTTGTTGTCGCAGGTTTGTGACTTTTGTTTTGCAAGATAGAGAGTCGTACAACACTTCATACTATTATTGGGAAACATTCCTATATACTACTAGGTGAAATTTCCCATTTTCAAGAATATCATTCTACTTCCCTAAGAAATATCACCTCCTTTACAGGGAATTATTGTTCTTCTATTCTTAGGTATATCATTCTACATTGAAATATCACTTGGCCTCTTTAAGTTATATTGTACTATTTTTTGATAGACTGATTAAATGTTGTCCAAATTCATTTTTTGTCACAGTCAGAGTTTTAGCTAAGATTTCTTGTTCTTTATTGCATTTTCATATTTTCTAGTTTTCTAACAGCAACTAACAAGTGATCTTGTAGGGCTATTTCTTTCATTTCCATACTTTTTTTCCCTAACTTGTGGTTTTGTAGGATTTTCTTGCCAAAGAGATCAACATTTTCATGACTACTAATGCTTTTTGATGTAGGACGCTTGTCAAAGACTCAATCCTAAAACTACTAATGTTGTTTGTCTTGTAGGTTTCCTTGGAGATATAAATCAACATTGTGTTTTATTTCATTTGGTTTTCTAGACAACTAGCCTAAGTAGAAGGCTTCTTGTCTTGTGATTAGTTGACTAGTAAGAGAGTATGCTCTTTTCCTCTTGAAAAATGATAAATCTTGACCTACTTAGTTGATCACTTGAAAATAGTCTTGGGTAAATAAACATGTTCTTGATGTGTTTTGGAGACACTATGGATAAGGAGAGTATTCTCCTTTTCTCCATGGAAACTAAAAAATCTAGACCTCGACTAGCTATCCATTTATTTTCTAGCATTTACCTTTGGAGGGCTTGCCAAGAGATAAATTTTTTGGGAATGACCCAAGTGGGGAACAAGAAAACTTAGATGCTCCATCCCACTATAATCAAAAGCTTCCTTCAATCTAAAGAGAGGGAAAACTTATCTATTTTCTACTTCTAATGCGTCTTCATGTGTAGGGCATAGTTGCCTAAATATTGGTAAGAAAGACTACATTTGATTGAGCATTGGTGGATATTGCTAATACATTGGGGGGATGGTTGATAAATTTAATATGTTTAATCACTATGTTGAGTGATTTTGGAGCTTCTATTATTATCATTAGTGTTTTTTCACTGATGTCAACATATGTTTTTCTGAAGAGAACATGTTGGTTACTACAGTGTACAGACATTGTACGAATTTTTCAAAATGTACGAAGTCATATGAGAGTACAAGAAGATGTTTTGATCTTATATCCAAGATCGCATCATGTAATATTGCATATTGGATGAGTTACAAATGTTTTGATGAAGACTGGTTACTAGACTGTGACAGTGGAAGTCGACTATGTAACGCCCCGCCAGGCAACCCAAGAGGACAAGACATAAACCTCTATAAAATGCAAGTAGTAATTTTTTATTTTTTTTTAAATTTTAACTAGAATAATATTCATCATCACATTTCATATTTCTAAAAGAAGAAATAATTTTCAACTACTTGGATGTAAGATTTATACAACTTAAATCCTCAGGGGTTCCCTAACGTCGCTACTAAAGCAACATCATATAAACCATTTACATGCATAAGATATCCATCGAATCATGAGCTTAAAAGATCTACATTCATTGTAATGCATCAAGTTAAATGTCTCTAACTTATTTCTTTTATTAAACATAGGTTAATCATCCAACATCATTATTCCTTTTATCAACTCATTCCATAAATTCATATTGATTTCATCTACATCTACTATCCTTTATATCACTTTTCTCTAATAATTTAGGTAAGAGATTAATATTCATTAAGGTAGGCATTATCCTAGGTACTTCATTAACATGAACCAAGTATTAACATTATAATGAAGTTACTATTTTATTGCATTGTTTCATAACCATTCATTCTTAATAATTCCAATCACTAATCTATCATTTCTCAATAATTTCCTTAGATCTTTTCATCAAGGGAGAATACATTATTGTTGTGATACATCATTATATATAACTATATTTAAGATTATTTCCTTTACATATGGACAACATAAGAGGATATGAGAAATAACATAAATAATTTCTTTTAATGCTAGTAACATGTCCAATATTCCACATTCTTTTCCCTTTCTTTTACCTAGAACTACCCATTCCCTTATTTATTGCTTTGAATTGAGATTACATCAATACTACAAGACTCCTTTTAGGAGATTAAAAATTACCTGAATACAAATACATAAGTACATCTCAACATATTAAAATATCCAATAAGAAATCTTCAACTGCAGATCTGGAAAGGAATATGTGCTAGGATCATCTAGAGAATCATGAACAATACCTCGATATAAATATTAAGCACCCAACTATGTGGAACCAATAGGCCCACTCCCCCGAGCTAGGAGATAGAACCAAAGGCCCATACAAGAGGTAACAATTAGAAAATTCCTAAGGTGGTGATAAAAGTTCCCCAAAGTCACAACAAAAAAGAAAACACAAGAAGACCATAAGGAATACCAGAGCCATGATCAAATTTAATAGAGACTCTAAGCTACAAGCTAGGTGAGTGTCATCGCATAACCCTCACGCCTTGGGTTGTCCTGGTACTAGCCACTCTTGGCCCCGGCCCCCAAGTAGGCACATGTGGAACCGAATGCCTCTCATACAGACAAGGTCATTCAGTTATACCTATGCATAGGTACCTTCTCCCACTCTCATCCTTAGTCTTTACTAGCACTAAAGGCATGGGCAAGGCACAATTAATCTTGATTAATGTGTAATTTCCCATTCCAATAATCTCCCATTCCTAGTTCATTTATTTAGGTTATCACTTGATTAAATAACTCATAGTAGGTTATCCTAGTACTAGCCACTTAGGGCCCCGGCCCCTCACTATGAGCCACTCACCTAGTGTACTTAGGTTCTCTAACATACATATAAAATTCATAAGAACATAATAGATTCATCATCAAGAATTCATATCAATTCTATAACAACATTTTATTGAGTTTAGGAAAACATATGTTGTCCCTAGTCCACTTGACAACCCTAAACTCAATATGGCATTCAGAATGTTCCAAACATATAAGAAGACATCCAAGTGATATTATAAACATATTCAGAGTATACATAGATCTAATTAACTAAAAACAAATTTTAATAGCATCTGGTAACCATACGAAACCTTAAAACTTAATGATGTTCTTAAACTGAATTATTTTAAGCAAGGATTGAATGCAAAGAATAGTCATCATAGAACAGTCATCCATATCTTCCACAAAACAAATAATAAAGGCAATATATTCATTGGAGATTTAGATAACATAATTTTGGACTCTCTATTTTATTTTTAGGAAGATCCAATGGTGGAAAGAAAGTTATGACTTCTGGTTTAAAACAGAAAACTCTGGTTAGGATTTAGACCTACCTTCACTAAAACGGTTGTAATTTTCAAAAAACATAATAAAAATTCTCAAAACCAATTTGAAATGAAAGATAAGACTTAGGAGAATCTCTTATATCAAATTCAGACTTTTATATAATAATATCAGCCTATAGCATACAAATACATTTCAAAGAAAATTTGGAATCAAGAATAGACAAGCATAGTCTGCCAAAATGTCAAAAATAAAGTATTAATTCGACCATAAAAATAAAATCAGAGAAATACCCATTTGAGATCTGTGAATTTTACTTGTAGAAAATCAATTTATTAAAACCATAGATGCAATTTAAATTTTTATAATAATAGATCTCCAAAAATAGGTTGCTAAAAACCCTAGGAAAACACATGCCAATTCTTACAAACAAAAACTCAAAACTTTAAAATAACCATACAAATGAAAAGTAAAGATATAATAAATAATGATAATATATAAATAGATCTATAATCTATCAGATACATCAAGTAACTAAAATTTTCAATCCATACCTCATGTCCTATGAAGGTTGAATCGAAGAAGGAAGGAAACAAAAGAGAAGACAAATCCAAACTTGAGATGCATCCTTCAAACCTTATCCACTTTCAAAAATCTCCATGAAAGAAAGAAATAATTCTATAGCAAAGAATCCCTCTCTCAACTACTGAAATTCTCACAAAAATGTCTCTCTCCCAAAAGCAAAGATAACCAAAAATTCTTAAAGACATATGCTTACAAACTCTCCTTCACATCTCCAAGTTTTGTCTCCAAAATTTCCATGAAAAGTAAGGCCATCCTCTCCTCAATGGTTCAGCCCCAAAATCCCCTTTCTTCAAATGAGAAATTAGTGCATATAAATATATTTCCAAAGGTTGAGTGGAAAAGTAACCAACTCCCAACTAACTCTTAACTAAATGGTATTATAAAATAACTTAATATCATACAACTATATTACTCAAATATACAATAAAAGATTAATTGTATTCATTCATACACTAATGTAATATTATCCTAACATATATGCATATGCCATCATTAATTACATCAATATCTATATATATAACCTATCCTCATTATTAATAATTAACAATTGAGAAATATACCTCGCATTATTTAATATTTAATTATTAATAATATTATACTTTACATTAATCTCAAAATATACACCATCAACAATATCTACAATAATTAACATATAATCACACACACACACACACACACACACAGATATATATATCTGTGTGTGTGTGTGTGTGTGTGTGCGCGCGCACCCATATATATATATTTCTATATATATATATTTATATTTATATAGATACATGCCAAATACCAAACACTATAATCTATAAGATTATGAAGTAATAGATCACAATATTATTACCTATTTATAATTACTATAGGATATAATCACTGAGGTAGAATAAAATCACATGTCTCAAAATAAATCCAATCATCCAAAGAGGCCATACAAATCATCTATGAAACATATCGAGAAAACCATAAGATCAAACAAGGTCAACCAAAGTCAACAAGAAAAGTCAAGCCAAACTCCTGAAACACAACATAGAAAGATTAACTAAGAATCATTCCAAGAAGGAGAAATAAATAAAATGAGTAAACAAATCATACAACCAAATGAATTCAAGTGGCCACAAGGCACTAACTACAACCATGCCCAAACGGGTGCGTTGGATATGGGTTTTTGACCCAAAGGTTGACTGACAAAGAAGGAACCCTAATATTCCCAAATTGGAATAATGACAAAGAAAGACTCATGTAGGGGCCTTAGTACTATCTCCATAACAACAACCATCAAGGATTTGAGGGCATGCTCAGACCTGTGAAGCCAGGTGAAGTCGATGCCCGGTACCTACAAGCTTGCATCACAAAGAAGAAATACATATGCACGGATATACATATAAAAGAAAACATTGCAGATAGATGACCGGGATCGATACATCGTGTGGACCTCAACGATGTGAGTAACTATGACTTCGTCCTGAATCATGAAAACACATCATGTATATATACACTCAAAGCATGTAGCATCATCATAATGAAGGTTAGAATCTCAAGCATTGTGTTAGTCTCTTATCAGTACGAATAATAAATCAACATAATCAAATCATCAAGTGAGATACAAGATTCATCCAAAGTAACCTTAATAGAAGAAAATATAGATAATCACTTATATATATATATATATATATATATATATATATATATATATATATATATATATATATATATATATATATATATATATATATATATATATATATATATATATATATATATATATATATATATATATATATATATCAAGTACATATCATATAACATCCTAACTATATTCATAAAGGTCTTGAAGGTACTCAATACATACACAGAGATAAATACATACAAAAATGATACCTTTAGACAGTATGTTTGATATTAGAATCCTTGAGTACTAGCTTATGAAATTATTATAAACAAACTATAGGAATAGATCAAACAAGTATCATGTACAACTTAAGCTGTAAGAAAACATCGAAAGATCTTAATTCTTTTAGAAACACAAAACTTATATTAGGGTTAGAGGGGTATTACATCTTCCCCCACTAAGATTTGACTTACTCCTGGAAGTCAGAAAGGTGAACTATATATCGCACATTAGCTAACAGAATTGTAATATTACTATTCTAGAACCTCATTTAATGACTGCACACATACTTCTCCTATCAAGAGTTTTGGTAAATTCTATCTTATTACAACTTTAGTGTAGATTAACTCAGTTCAATTAGTAATGACTTTTAAAAAGAATTAACTATGTGATTCTATCACTTTATGCAGTAAGTTTGTTAACAAGATACTTGAAATTACATAAAAATTATTGTTATCAAGTTGAAACTCTAAGGTATTCATGTTTACTGACTAATATCAATATATTATGAAATTGCATGTTTTACCAACTGAGATTATCACTTCCTTTCACAATATCAAAGTTCCTATCTATGGTAACCAGTATAAAAAGAAAGAAAGAATGTATGATATATTTTCCCTTTTGAGACATAATCTAACCCTACATAATACAACCTGTGAGACCTTATTACAAATAAGGTCCAAAATTCATGTTCCTTACAAGCTATGAATACCAAACATAGAGAGGTATGTAACATTTATATTTGTTATGATCATGAAGGGAATACATCAAATAATTTTTATTTACTTTTGTAATCATGAAAATAAAACAATCTAGATACTTGAAACTTACCATTTTCATTAACACAGTTTTATAAGAAATATTCCTTTCCATCAAATCTTTAAGTAGAATTCCAATGACATAGGACACACAAATTTTACAATATACATATTCTAAGTCATCTTTCACAATAGTTGTAGTGCTTGATTTCCAAAAACACATTCTCACCCTAAAGGAGATCTAAACAATTCACAATTTATTGCACTATTATTCATTAAGTTGGGATCCCTTCTTAAAGCTTACTATTTATCTATGCACTTTTCCCTAATTTGCATGTCAGGCAGTTTCCATATGGCATTTTCTTAAGAGTTATTTCAAATTCTTTATTGCATAATGATCATAGATCCATCAAGAGAAAAATAAGTATATGAGTCCTACTACTATCTTCATAACCACAACATCTAAATTAATAACATTAACTACTGTACATCACTTTAATTTCTACCCTTTACCTATTTGAAACATTACCCTCATACACTTTAAAATTTTGAGATAACATCAGTTCTAAGTAGAAATTGAATAAGGTACATTTCTATAACATTTATTTACCACAACAACTCCTTATTCATAGTTGTTCAATCACTTAATGTTGTTAATTTCTTACTACTATGGTGTTGATCACAATGTATACAAAACATGAATTTGTTTCCAAAATACCCATCTAGGATCCTAACTATTCACTAGGCATTTTGCAAGACATATATTTAATAAAAACAACTTCCATCATTAGTACAGATAATCCATCATTGCACATACTCTTCCCTAGAATTTCTTGATTATGTTATCTTAAATCCTTTTTGTGCAATTTAATAAGATATGCAGAAAGGATATAACTTCTTACCAAGATAGGGATAAAAATTCCTCTTCCTAAATGAAAATGTGAATTATAGCCTATGATAAAATCTTGGGGACATAGGTCCTTCACCCAAGGGTTTCCTAATTGAGTATTTACAAATTTTCCTGATATATTATTGCCTTGTCTAAACAATTTTAGTCATGCAAAACTTATTTCTTAAGAGGGAAGAGAGAGAGAGAGAGAGAGAGAGAGAGAGAGAGAGAGAGAGAGATACATATGACAGTAGATTATTTGTTCCTTATTTATTTATTTATTTTTTTCACTTCTTTCCTAGGTACATATTATTAGCCATGTAATTTAATTATTTCCCTTTTAATCCTTTCAAGTACTACCACAATCATTTCTTTCTTTTAAGGATAAAAAAAAAATCTATTTCTAAGATACCTTGAGTAGGATAAAATTGAACTAGGTATTTGTAAGAAGATAGAGTGCACAACATTATATTATAGGTAGGATCAGGGGGTAATATTATCTACGACCATAATTAAGATTCAAAACATTTAGTATCCTTTAACTTTTGACCTTTCTAGAGATACCAGTACCTTTCAAGAAAACAAACACAAGTCTCAAGAATTCTTCGTCGTTCCATTATTATTATAGGAAACATCCACTTAACACATCATTGATCTCATTATACAAAACATAAGTAATTGTTAGAATATAACTCAATCATAGAGGAATAGGTGTGCCCTTGTAAGACAATACAACATAAGAACACAAAATGTAGCCTTCATTTCCTAAGATTCAAATTTTAGCATAACAACAAAATTCAAAAGAAGAAAAATTTAAGATACTCAAGGTTATGCATAGGTGAGCTATGGGTCCTAGAGTTCCTAGTGTAGAAACCTCTGGCTTTGATACCAGATGTAACGCCCCGCCAGGCAACCCAAGAGGACAAGACATAAACCTCTATAAAATGCAAGTAGTAATTTTTATTTTTATTTTAAATTTTAACTAGAATAATATTCATCATCACATTTCATATTTCTAAAAGAAGAAATAATTTTCTACTACTTGGATGTAAGATTTATACAACTTAAGTCCTCAGGGGTTCCCTAACGTCGCTACTAAAGCAACATCATATAAACCATTTACATGCATAAGATATCCATCGAATCATGAGCTTAAAAGATCTACGTTCATTTTAATGCATCAAGTTAAATGTCTCTAACTTATTTCTTTTATTAAACATAGGTTAATCATCCAACATCATTATTCTTTTTATCAACTCATTCCATAAATTCATATTGATTTCATCTACATCTACTATCCTTTATATCACTTTTCTCTAATAATTTAGGTAAGAGATTAATATTCATTAAGGTAGGCATTATCCTAGGTACTTCATTAACATGAACCAAGTATTAACATTATAATGAAGTTACTATTTTATTGCATTGTTTCATAACCATTCATTCTTAATAATTCCAATCACTAATCTATCATTTCTCAATAATTTCCTTAGATCTTTTCATCAAGAGAGAATACATTATTGTTGCGATACATCATTATATATAACTATATTTAAGATTATTTCCTTTACATATGGACAACATAAGAGGATAGGAGAAATAACATAAATAATTTCTTTTAATGCTAGTAACATGTCCAATATTCCACATTCTTTTCCCTTTCTTTTACCTAGAACTACCCATTCCCTTATGCATTGCTTTGAATTGAGATTACATCAATACTACAAGACTCTTTTTAGGAGATTAAAAATTACATGAATACAAATACATAAGTACATCTCAACATATTAAAATATCCAATAAGAAATCTTCAACTGCAGATCTGGAAAGGAATATGTGCTAGGATCATCCAGAGAATCACGAACAATACCTCGATATAAATATTAACCACCCAACCACGTGGAACCAATAGGCCCACTCCCCCGAGCTAGGAGATAGAACCAAAGGCCCATAAAAGAGGTAACAACTAGAAAATTCCTAAAGTGGTGATAAAAGTTCCCCAAAGTCACAACAAAAAAGAAAAGACAAGAAGACCAGAAGGAATACCAGAGCCATGATCAAATTTAATAGAGACTCTAAACTACAAGCTAGGTGAGTGTCATCGCATAGCCCTCACCCCTTGGGTTGTCCTGGTACTAGCCACTCTTGGCCCCGGCCCCCAAGTAGGTACATGTGGAACCGAATGCCTCTCATACAGACAAGGTCATTCAATTGTACCTACGCATAGGTACCTTCTCCCACTCCCATCCTTAGTCTTTACTAGCACTAAAGGCATGGGCAAGGCACAATTAATCTTGATTAATGTGTAATTTCTCATTCCAATAATCTCCCATTCCCAATTCATTTATTTAGGTTATCACTTGATTAAATAACTCATAGCAGGTTATCCTAGTACTAGCCACTTAGGGCCCCGACCCCTCACTATGAGCCACTGACCTAGTGTACTTAGGTTTTCTAACATACATATAAAAATCATAAGAACATAATATATTCATCATCAAGAATTCATATCAATTCCATAACAACATTTTATTGAGTTTAGGAAAACATATGTTGTCCCTAGTCCAAATGACAACCCTAAACCCAATATGGCATTCAGAATGTTCCAAACATATAAGAAGACATCCAAGTGATATTATAAACATATTCAGAGTATACATAGATCTAATTAACTAAAAAAAAATTTTAATAGCCTCTGGTAACTATACAAAACCTTAAAAGTTAATGATGTTCTTAAACTGAATTATTTCAAGCAAGGATTGAATGCAAAGAATAGTCATCATAGAACAGTCATCCATATCTTCCACAAAACAAATAATAAAGGAAATCTCTTCAGTGGAGATTTAGATAACATAATTTTGGACTCTCAATTTTATTTTTAGGAAAATCCAATGGTGGGAAAGAAAGTTATGACTTCTGGTTTAAAACAGAAAACTCTGGTTAGGATTCAGACCTACCTTCACTAAAACGGTTGTAATTTTCACAAAACATAATAAAAATTCACCAAACCAATTGTAAATGAAAGATAAGACTTAGCAGAATCTCTTATATCAAATTCAGACTTTTATATAATCATATCATCCTGTAGCATATGAATACATTTGAAAGAAAATTTGGAATCAAGAATGGACAGGCATAGTTTGCCAAAATGTCAAAAATAAGGCATTAATTCGACCATAAAAATAAAATCAGAGAGATACCCATTTGAGATCTATGAATTTTGCTTCCAGAAAATCAATTTAGTAAAACCATAGATGCAATTTAAATTGTTATAATAATAGATCTCCAAAAACAAGTTGCTAAAAACCCTAGGAAAACACATGCCAATTCTTACAAACAAAAACTCAAAACTTTAAAATAACCATACAAATGAAAAGTACAGATATAATAAATAATGATAATATATAAATAGATCTATAATCTATCAGATACATCAAGTAACTAAAATATTCAATCCATACCTCATGTCCTACGAAGGTTGAATTGAAGAAGGAAGGAAACAAAAGAGAAGACAAATCCAAACTTGAGATGCATCCTTCAAACCCTATCCACTTTCAGAAATCTCCATGAAAGAAAGAAATAATTCCACAGCAAAGAATCCCTCTCTCAACTACTGAAATTATCACAAAAATATCTCTCTCCCAAAAGAAAAGATAACCAAAAATTCTTAAAGACATATACTTACAAACTCTCTTTCACATCTCCAAGTTTTCTCTCCAAAATTTTCATGAAAACTAAGGCCATCCTCTCCTCAATGCCTCAACCCCAAAATCCCCTCTCTTCAAATGAGAAAGTAGTGCATATAAATATATTTCCAAAGGTTGAGTGGAAAAGTAACCAACTCCCAACTAACTCTTAACTAAAGTGTATTATAAAATAACTTAATAACATACAACTATATTACTCAAATATACAATAAAAGATTATTTGTATTCATTCATACACTAATGTAATATTATCCTAACATATATACATATGTCATCATTAATTACATCAATATCTATATATATAACCTATCCTCATTAATAATAATTAACAATTGAGAATAATATACCTCGCATTATTTAATATTTAATTATTAATAATATTATACTTTACATTAATCCCAAAATATACACCATCAACAATATCTACAATAATTAACATATAATCACACACACACACACACACACACACACACACATATACATACATATATGTGTGCACCCATATATATATATATATATATATATATATATATATATATATATATATATATATATATATATATATATATATATATATATATATATATATATGCCAAATACCAAACACTATAATTTATAAGATTATGAAGTAATAGATCACAATATTATTACTTATTTATAATTACTATAGGATATAATCACTGAGGTAGAATAAAATCACATGCCTCAAAATAAATCTAATCATCCAAAGAGGCCATACAAATCATCTATGAAACATATCGAGAAAATCATAAGATCAAACAAGGTCAACCAAAGTCAACAAGGAAAGTCAAGCCAAACTCCTTAAACACAACATGAAAAGATTAACTAAGAATCATACAAAGAAGGAGAAATAAATAAAATGAGTAAAAAAATCATACAACCAAATGAATTCAAGTGGCCACAAGGCACTAACTACAACCATGCCCAATCGGGTGCGTTGGATATGGGTTTTTGACCCAAAAGTTGACTGACAAAGAAGGAACCCTAATATTCCCAAATTGGAATAATGACAAATGAAGACTCATGTAGGGGCCTTAGTACTATCTCCATAACAACAACCATCAAGGATTTGAGGGCATACTCAGACCTGTGAAGCCAGGTGAAGTCGATGCCCGGTACCTGCAAGCCTGCATCACAAAGAAGAAATACATATGCACGGATATACATATAAAAGAAAACATTGCAGACAGATGACCAGGATCGATACATCGTGTGGACCTCAGCGATGTGAGTAACTACGACTTCGTCCTGAATCATGAAAACACATCATGTATATATATACACTCAAAGCATGTAGCATCATCATAACGAAGGTTAGAATCTCAAGCATTGTGTTAGTCTCTTATCAATACAAATAATAAATCAACATAATCAAATCATCAAGTGAGATACAAGATTCATCCAAAGTAACCTTAATAGAAGAAAATATAGATAATCACTTATATATATATATCAAGTACATATCATATAACATCCTAACTATATTCATAAAGGTCTTGAAGGTACTCAATACATACACAGAGATAAATACATACAAAAATGATACCTTTAGATAGTATGTCTGATATTAGAATCCTTGAGTACTAGCTTATGAAATTATTATAAAAAAACTATAATAATAAATCAAACAAGTATCATATACAACTTAAGCTGTAACAAAACATCGAAAGATCTTAATTCTTTTAGAAACACAAAACTTATATTAGGGTTAGAGGGGTATTACAGACTAAGTGAGTCTTTGTATTTGTGGTATATCCTATAGAAGGTATGGATTCAATGTTTATGAGCTTAAGGAACGACAGAAAAGGTACTGAATAATGTTCATCGATCAACACAAGTCACAGAAAGAAATATGATGTCAGCTATGGCGTATGATCTGGAGAAGAATTATTTGGGAGCCGACTTCAGATGATGTAGCATGTATTATGGATGGAGAATATGTCATGCCCAAAATTAGGGTAAAACACACTCAACAAATTTTTTTTTCTAAGGGCACTGGAAACAAGGTTGCATACCGAAACATGAGAAAAAATATCAACCAAAATACCCATCTCACAAGGGGAATTCAAGGCATGCACTGGCTTGTCGTCATCCCATATACGTCAGGTGTACTAGGTCGAAGAATCCACTAACTAGGTTTAATCAAATGATGGCATGAGGGATAATTCCCTAAATCAAATCACTCCAAAAGTTTAAGACAATAAAATTTGATTATAGATTTAATTAAATTTTTAATAAACTTTCTGAGCTTAATTTATAAAAGAATTAAATAGACACATAGTTATTTAGAACACTATAATAAAGTCCCAATTATTAATTGATAATAATTGTTAGGGGTTTTCATCATAACTAGGTCCACCTAGGAATTATAGATTAATTAACCCACTAAAAAATTAATAATCACGATAAAATAATAGTATGTTAAAATAATAAAGGGTCCATTAATTTAATAAGTAAATTAACAAAATGAAGATACATTAAGAAAAGTTTATTTACACCAGCTAACTTAAATAATTAATTAAATGATTAAAAAGGAGCTAAAAACTACACACTAAAAGAATAAAATGGAAATAAATATCTATATAGCATCTTAACCATCAATCAATTCAAATCCTGAAATAATAGGGAGATTTTAAAGTCAAAAAGGCAATTATAATAAAAAAATTACATCATTTGGAGAATTAAAAGATAAGATTAAAATTCACATAAAAAAATAATTTACTTCCAACATTAGTGTAATTATATTTTAATGAATAAAATAAAACAAAATAAAAAGCCAACTCAAATAAGTCAACCAAATGGTAAATGAAATCAGGGTTTGGGCCAAAATAAAACATGGCCCGAAACCTTATTCTCTAGCTTTTTACTCACTCACATTCTCTGAGTTGGCTAAGGTTTGCAGGTTGGCCAAAGATTCAAGGTATGAGGAAAGAACAGGGTATGCTCCCGAGTTCACATGAATGCATACACACTCAGTGTGTGTATGCTTTCATATGAACTTATGCACATACAAACAACGGTCCAGGCTTGCTAAGGCAAGATCCAGATGCGGACTCGTGATTCAATACATCTCCGTCACCTGCACTGATCTCTTACCAGTAAGTAGGTATCTGTTATATATTTGACCTACAGATAAATACCCAATCTCAATACTTTCGAAAAAATAAACAAGCCTGTCTAGAAACTTAAAAGTATGAATAGAGTTTAATAGTGGAGCCCTTTTATTTTATATTACCATTTTTATGGTTTTATAATTATTATCTTATTTTTAAAGATACCAGACCAGTGATTAAATCTAGTTATAAATTAAACCATTCCAATACTTGTTGCCGAATGCATGCGAGGAGGGGAAAAATCTAATAACATGGGTGTTTATTTTATTAAAAGTTAATCATCAAACAACAACAAAAAATCGCAAGTTCAAGGGAGGGGTCACCGGCTGTTCACGACCGACACCCCGATCTGGTACTCACAAAGGTGAAGGGTTCGAGCACTGCATAAGGGTGTTGCACGCAGCGGCTGTAACCGCATGCGACAGTGGCGCCTCCATTGGTTGCAGCGGCCTTAGCCGCTATGGCCAATTGTGATGCCACTGGTCGCAGCGGCTATTGCCGCTGGCGACAGGCATCACCCACGTAGGGTTTCAAACATTAATACATTCAATAAAATAATACGAAGATTACTTGCAGGGTTTTCTTAACTGGATAAAGATTATTGTAAGGTTTCACTTGATATTAAATTTTTTAAAGTTACCAAAAACACTGCGGCTAAATATGGTGCTATAGTAATATGTATATATTATTATATATGCATATCTTCATATGTATACATAATAATATATATTATTATGATGTCAAACCGAACGTACAGAAAGTGTGACAGAATATAAGTTACCAGCAATGATTTTTATTATTTTATATAGATAAGATATGATATATATATGATAATGATATATATGTTTAAAAGGAATAAATGAAGTAATGCTTACTTAAAAAGAAACTTACTAAATCAGTCTTATTGAATATTACCTGTTTAATATCATATATATATATATATATATATCTCTGTGTGTGTCAATAAATACAAATATAAATATAGAATTAGTAATTGCATCTATATCAAGAAATAGAAATAAGTACTTAACAGATTGTACATGTATTTACATTTTGTATAATCAGATATATGAGCATGAATATAACGATTTTACTAATATTAACGTGCACACTCTTATAAATATGAAAATACCAAATAAAAGAGATATAGCATTTGCTATCATGCTTTATAAAAATTCAAATATTCTCAAGTGCAGTTTTAGAGGTTGATTATGAAATTAATTTAATTTTGTGGATTATAAGTAAATTTGTCCATAACTCACAACATAGACTTTTTAAGGGAAAAAGAGACTCTTTTTTTTTTTCCTTTCATAGATTTAACATTAAAAAGGAACTTTATTTTACTTGTCCATGCATATAGATTACATTTACATGATTCTCTACTATTCTAAATTTCAAGTAGCCCATAGGAGAGAGAAAATGAAGTTCTAATAACATGAGCACATCACAAGTTAGGGATTTACATAGCTTTTACAATCTTGTACATGAGGCTTGAAGCCATACATTAATCAATAAACACTAAGGGCCAAAATCCAAGATTTCCAAAATCCACTTTAAAACCAACTAGCTTTCCTTAGATAAATCTGCAAAACAAATCAATAGACTATGGAGGCTCATCTCCCATCCTAGGCCATTTCATGGCCACCCCCGAGCTAGGGGAAATAAAGATGGATATGGGGTTTACATGCATTCAAAAATTACATGATCAAACAAACTAGCAAATAAACATGAACATCAAATTCTCTTCCCAAGGCTATGCACACAATAGGTCACCTTGGACCCATAGCAGGGGTGAAGGTGGAAGCTACTCAAATAGGAGAATGCTAAAGATACTAGAAGAATCTTGCCTTCAACAAGGCTTAAAATCTGCTCAAATTTCTTTCACAAGGCCAAGGATACAACCATCAACCCTTCACAAAATCTACACAATATCAACACCCTTATGGCCCCCAATAAATATACACAAGGATGACAACATGGATGCCCATACATCCATGCCTTATCCCCTTCCTCCCTGAGGAAGGAATCTACACTAGATGAGTAGTCCCAACTTTTTCCCTTCATCCATCAAGGCTCTCTTCCCTCCCAAGGGTGAGTTTGGCCTTGCACACCCCAAAGAAGAAAATACAAAGACAACTAGTAAAATCCACATACATGTAAAGACTAAGAAGTCATTCAAAATACATATAAAACTAGCATTCACACATCATAAGAAAGTAACATATTCACATAGAAACAAGAATAAGAGTGTTCAAGACCCAACCTCAATCCAAGCTAATGGCAATGATGTTTGAGATGAGATTTCTCCAACTAGTCTCCTCCTTTGCTATGCAACAACCAAAATCCTCAAACCAAGACAACATTCTCACAATCTCTGAAGTCTCCAAGAATTGGAGAGTGGGCAATTACCCACAAATTTTCCCTCCATCTCCTTAAGAAGACAAACCCTAATCCTTTCAAACAAGAGAGATAAATTCAAATTCAAAATTCAAAAAGAGGAGTGGGCTTGGCATGCAATTCTAACTTTTCATCACTTTTCAAAAGAGCATCTTTTGGAAGGGCAAAAATAGCCAAAATACATCATAATAGTCAAAATTTGACCCCCAAAACATGTCACCACTATGCGGTAGTCTATTTTTAACCTCCACTACCCTATATGGTCACTAAATGCCACTCAAAAGACCATCTAAAGATTGCATACGAAAATGAAAGAGATTCCCACTCATGGCTCCTAAAAATAGAAGATCACTCACATATATTAAACACTTGGTCATGCCAACTCACATGACATGTGTCAATTGACACCACAAATAAATCACTTTACAACACAATACACATGGCATGCCAAGTGGACTAAAATAATAAAATAGAATAACATAATCAATAAATACATCCATGCATCACTTTACAACAATTTCACATTACAATGAGGTTAATTTCTCCCCTTGGAGATAACCTTGGCTTAACATGATTTTACAAATATCCATCTTTGATTTCTCCTGATATATCCATGGTCTTACCTACACACTTGACAAAGTATCAGTAGCTCATGAAATGTCAATTTAACATATGCATACATACGTAAATAGAATATATCTCAAAATCACATTCCTAACATCATAAATTTCTATTTGCATCTCATGGTAATTCTCATCATTTTCATTATTGCATCTAAAGCATATAAAATAAAAAATACAACGATACTTGGTAATTCACCTAACATAATAATCATGATCATTTCTCATAGATTTTCCTAACACAAGTGCAACATTAAAGTATCATACTTAAATCAAAGATTCATCAATTACTATGCTCATGACCTAATAAATAGCATGGAAGTAAAAGTCCTATATCATCATCACATAATCATAGGTCATCACATAGAATCAAAATATAATGTCTCTGTCCAAATAGTCCAACATGATAAAATAGAGTGTCAACAAGATTCATAGGATGGAAAATAAACTGTTATGAATGATGGCACAAGGTGAGGCCTTACATCCTCCCCCCTAGGCATGAACTTCCTCCTGGAGTTCATCAAAAAGGTGGGGATATTGTGCTCTCATCTGTGTTGTGTCCTCCCATGATGCCATAATCTCATCATAGCAATCCCACTAGATCTTAACCTGGTCTAGTTCTCGACCTCGAACGGTCAGCGTCCTGCAAGCCAAAATACATATGAGCTCCAATGCTAGCTGTCCATACGACTCCACCTGTAAGGCATCCCAATCAATATTGTGAGTCTCATCATAGATATACTTCCTCAAAGCAGAAACATGAAATACATTGTGGGTATATGATAGGCTAGCTGGTAGAGCTAGTCAATATGCAACTGGACCTATCCTCTCTAAGATCTCGAAAGGTCCAACAAAATGAGGTGCGAGCTTAGAACCCCTTCCAAAATGGATTTGGCTCTTATGCGGTCGCACTCTCAAGAAGACTCTATCTCCAACCATATAGACATGATCAGTCCTCTTCGCATCCACATACTTCTTCTGTCTATCCTGAGCCTCTCTAAGATGTTGCCTGATCAAGTCTACCTATTGCTCCATCTCCTTGACCAACTACGGTTCCACAACCACTCTATCCTCAATCCTATCCCAACTTAAGGGAGTCCTGTAAGGTCTACCATACAAGGCCTGATAAGGTGGCATACCCAAAGATGAATGATGCCCATTATTATAGACAAACTCCACTAAGTGCAAGTGCTCCTCCCATCTAGTCTGGTGATCCATCACATACATATGAAGCATATCCTCCAATACCTGATTAACCCTCTCAGTCTAACCATCTGTCTCAGGGTGATAATCTATGCTAAAATTGAGCCTGGTGCCCAATGCTAACTGTAACTCCCTCCAAAAGGATGATGTAAAAAGAGAATCTCTATCAGATATAATCTTATGAGGAATGCCATGAAGTCTAACGATATCCTGCAAGAATACCTATGCCACTATAGGTGCTATGAAAGTAGTACAAATGGGTGAGAAGTGGGCTACCTAATTCAACCTATCCACTGTCACCATAATAGGATCATGGCGAAGAGAAGACATAGGAAGACCAAAAATAAAGTCCATGGATATAATATCCCACTTCCACTCAGGTATCTCATGTGGCTGAAGAATCCCACCTAGATGGCAGTGCTCTGCCTTAACTCTCTGGCAATCCAAATATCTAGCCACAATATTTGCAATGTGAAATCTCATACCTGACCAATGATAAAGCTACCTCAAGTACATGTAACTTCTTGACTCTGGGGTGCACTGCATAAGGAGCTCTATGCGCTTCAAGAGCAATGAAGTCATGCAACCCATCGAAAGAAGGTACATAGATGTGTTCTCTATGATGGAGAAGACCATTATATTCTAGGGTATAATCTAAGAACTTCCCCTCAAGGGGTCTCTATGACTGAACCATCTAAAAAACCTCAAAATAGAATCCATCCTCAGGCAAGTGCTGCAAAATGCGTCCTCTCAAATTTGTGCTAGAAGACATAGATGAAAACTCATGATGTCTCCTACTCAAGGCATTTGCAACTACATTCTCCTTACCCTTGATGTAGTGAACATTGAAGTCATACTCACAAAGGAACTCCATCCATCTCCTCTACCTAGTGTTGATTTTAGGTTGAGTGAAGATATACTGCAAGCTCTGATGATCTGAGTGAAGCTTGAATCTATGACCCAAAAGAAAATGTCACCATCTAACCAAAGCATGCACCATTACTGCAAGCTCGAGGTCATGGGTAGGATAGTTAAGCTTATGAGTCTTGAGTTTCCTAGACTCATAGGCAATAGCTCGACCTCCCTACATAAGGACAACTCCTATACCATCCAAAGATGCATCCATGCAAACCATAAACTCTATTAAAGGATTCGGCACTACAAGAATAGGTGCAATAGTGAGTGCTCTCTTGAGCCCCTAAAAAGCTCTCTCACACTTCTCTGTCCACTCAAACTTCTTCCCCTTTCTCTGGAGGGAAGTGATAGGGTGAGCCACTCTAGAGAATCCCTCAATAAAACATCTAGAATAACCTACTAGTCCCATAAAACTCCTTGTTGGATATTGCTAATATATGGGTGGTGATTAAGACATTTAATATGTTTAATCACTACGTTACTGAATGGGCACTCATACTATTGTCATTTGTGTTTTGTCACTAATGTCAACATATGCTTGTATGAAGAAACTAGACTAGTAATCACAATGTGCAGAGTGTGTACGAATGTCTCAGGTGCTGCGAAGTCAAATGAGAGTTTAAATGGATGTTGTGATCTTATGTCTGAGATTGCATCATTAATGGATGCATATTATAGAAGATACAGTTGTTTTGGTAAAGACTGGTCACTGGACTATGACAGTGAGAATTAACAGAGTTAGTCTCTGAGTTTTTGATATAGATATCAGAGGGATTGGATTCAAGGTATGTGATCTTAAAGGATGATATAAGATGTACTGATAGATGTTCATTGGTCAACGCAAGGTACGGAATGATTGGTGACATCATCTGTGACGTGTGCTTTGGCGATGGCTTATTCTGAAGCTAACTTAGGAAGTGAAGCGTGTGTTTTGTTTGACAAGAATAATTCAAGGGTGTTGGTCCTAAATTGCTATAATATAATCATTGTAAACTAGTTTTAGATACCATGTGTATCTTACCAAGGGCTCATGTAACTATTTGTAATTAGGAAATCCTTATGGGCCGACCTGATTTTGGTAAAAAGTAATAAGGTATAAATGTAAGGTCTTTTGTTTGGAAAAGACATGGATGGATATATGTCATAGAAGAAGGTTGCGAATTTGTTTATGTTGTATGTAGAGAAAATGATTGTCGGTGGACTTCATTGGAACTGATCAAGCAAAGATAGTTGCTAGAAAATAGTTCAAAAGATTATGTATTTCTTCATATACACTTGTTGCGAACTAGTGATTTCAAAAGGTGGATTTAACCTTCTTTGGGTAGTGAGCTGCCCCCCCCTTTTTTGTTCTTGACTCCTAACAGGGTCTGTTCTCTAACAAGGACTATGTATTGTAATGTTGTAACAAGCTCCTAATAGGGCTATATCTTCTAAAAAGGATTACTATACTCTCAATACATCATTAGTGGGTGCTAATTCCCACCAGGGGTTTTACCTTTAACAGGGTTTCCCCGTAACCAAAATATTGTGTTATTGTGTTGGTGTTCATTGGATCTTATATTGATAAGCTTCAAGTTTAAAGTTTAGTATTATTTCATACAACTGATTCAGCCCCCCTCTTAGTTGTATTGTGTACTCTTAATCCTAACAATTGGTATTAGAGCTTGTGGTCCTCGAAGAGAAAGCTTAATAGCTTGAGGTGATCTTGGAAAATGGCATTTTATAGGAAGGATAGTCCTAAGTTTGATCCTAAAAAATTTGACAATTGGAAAAACAAGATGCAAACACATTTTCTATGCTTGGACATAGACTACTGGATGATTGTGAAAAAGAAGGAAACTTTGAAATCTGAGAATGACTTAGAGTCAGCTACTGATGATGAAAAGAAACTATTTTCATGCAATATGGTCGCAAGAAAAGCATTGATCAACACACTATCTAAGGGTGAGTTTTCTGAAATTAAAGATTTGGATTTGGCACATGATATTTGGAATAGACTGTAAGCACTCTATGAAGGAGACAAATATACCAAACAAGAAAAGTTGCAAAATTGGAAGACAAAGATGGAGAAGCTACAAATGAATGAAGATGAAAGCATTATCGCCTATGTTCAAAGGGTTACAAAAGTTGTAGTCGAAATCATAAATTATGGAGGTACTTATAATGAAGAATAAGTGATTGTAAGGATTCTCAAATCTCTAATTCCTACTTATAAGTTCAAGGCAATGTCTATTCAAGAAACTATACCCCTGACTCCAAACTTTAGCAGAGAGATGTTGATCATAAAGTTAACCACTTTTGAAGCTGCAGAATTGGGAGAAGTTTCTCCTAAAGTTGAATCTTCTTTTAGGGCATTTGCACACAATAAAGCATCTGCACTTCCAAGCACAAGCAAAGAAGATCTGAGAGAAGAGATTGGTGAGTATGTTGAGGAATGGGAAAAGATAATGGAAGAAGAAAATAAGATAGGAGAACTTGTTGCACTAATCGCTAGAACAAAGAAAAGAGGTAAGGGAAATTTTGAAGGAAAATTACCTTTGAAATTTTTTTCATGCAATAACATAGTGTTAGGTGTTGGTCCTCAAAATGCAGTTTTGAGGAACACTGTGAATTGCTTGAAATAATGCTCCATTTGTCCCAAAATATGTGTTTCCAATGGGTGGTCTGGAGGTCACTTTATGAAGGTGATGTGTTTCTCACTTGTCTTATACCTCTCTTAGTTATTTTGAGTCCTTGGACTGTACCTTGAAATGGGTTTTCATTATTTCATTCCTAAGGGTCTCGAAATCAGAAAATTGCGGTGTAGAAATCACCGGGAAGGGCCACTTTGAGGTTGACTAATATGCATCCTGGAGAGTGTCATGAAAATCTGAGCCTGGCGTCTTGTTGTACACATTTCATACTCTCCATGTATTAGGTTTTAGGTCCCAGTGATGAGTTTTAATCCTGTTTATTTATCCCCTTAGGAGGTGTTTTATTAATTCTGCACTTATGCACTTGTTCATTTGTTTGTCGGAGGCCCTATTTGATAGTTTGTATCTTTTGCCTGGTGATTGAAACTGAAGTGATGGTCATATCCTTGTATTATAAACATGTTTTAATTCATCCTTAATAGCTTTCAGCTCATTACGAATCCATTGGATGAGTTTCCCAATGCGATTCCATTTATACTTTCTACTGTTTGAAAAGACTGTAAAGTGCACCAGTTTGCCGGAGGCCAACTTTGCTCAGTTATAACTTTTGACCGGTCAAACCTATTAGTAAAATTCTTGTGGCTCTGCATTGTAGATGTGACATATTACTTCTAGTCTAGATTTGAGTTTTCTGCCAATCTACCTTGTCAGTTTTTGAGATTGATTCCAGATGCAACTTTCCATTGTTTATTGCATTTTCTGAGTATGTCTCTGCAATTTCCAGTTTTCATAATGCTATATCTCTTTCTGGATTGACTCCTAGATAGAATCAGTTGTAGATTTGGGTTATAGACATCTTAATGCACTTGCATGCCAGTTTGTGGCTTCCCAAGGATCCATTTGCTATTTTTGCCAAGGTGTTCTCTAAGGCAATTTATCAGGTTCTGACAGTATGTTTGCAGGAAAATAATTAAAAGGGAAACTTCAGAGGTTAATATCTTTCGCCTCAGTTGTCGTCACGGGATGCCATTTTGGGGAATGATAGTTTATAGATCAGAGAATGTTCTTGTCAGAGGGCAAGGTCCGATCAGGTAATTATGTCAGTTTTTGAAGCTAGTTTCTAGGCCTGTTCGCATGATTTGGTGCTTTTGCAAAATAAAGTTTTTTGATCTTTTCGCAATCTAGGTTTGTCCGTTATTCAATTCTGGGACATCCTAGGTATGTTTGGAGCAGTTTCTAGTCTGGGTGTTTGAATTTGAATTTTTTTTTAGCCGGGTCCACTCTGGACCCGACTAGCTTCACAGATGATTGTCAGAGGCTTGTTCAGTGGTATGAAGCGAGAGTAGGTGCAAGAACCTAGTCTAAGATTTTTGTTTTGAGGTATCTGTGCATGATACAGATACAAATAATCAGTTGTCTAGACAATTGGCGATCAGAGAAACGACCAAAGGTGGTGTCGCAGTAGCAATTGTTTGTTAAAAGAGCAGCATCCCATTGAGAATGATAATAGTGCCATGTTTTAAAGACCAGCATGAGGCACAAATGGGAAGCCATACACATTAGAATGAAAGATCAGAGCCATTGAATGGAATTTTATATCCCAAGAAAAATCTAAAAGGCACTTGGAAGATACTGGCTTGTTGTGAAGACCAAAAGCTCAAGCAACATGTATTGACAATAAACTGAATGAGATCCCCAGGGATTTGAAAGCAGAGGAGGTCATAATTGAAAATTTTTCAGAATCAAAAATTGATAATCCTGCCAAATTCAATGCCAGTTCAGAAGGTGGTTTTTGGAAATGCAAATTATTTCCTCTGGGTGTAGTTTGGATTAGTTCAGTTAGCAGGGTTGTTTGTTATAGATGAAAAATTTCTTTGCCTCTGCTTTCCCACAACTCATCTATGCAATTTGGGTGGTGTCCATTGAATTGCAAAGGTCCTCTACAATTCTTGTGGTGTTTGTTGGAGTGCCACCTTTTTTAATGAAATTTCAAATGTCCTCTACAATTCTTGTGGCATCCATTGAAGTCCTTGACAAGCCTTTTTTGGTGAATCCCATGTGATGAGAATCCTGAATAAGAGAAGAAAAAAGATAAGATCTGGAAAACCAATTAATGATTCTTGCAGTTTGAATCATGCTTTTGGGGTTTTGATTTGGGAGATACTCAGTTGCTAATGCCATAATAAGAAAGACAAAATGTTTTTACAGGAAGCGCCAAGCATCAAAAAGAGCCAAAGCCATGAGATATTGCAGCCAGCACAGGAGAAAATGGTTGTTTTCTTCATGTCTATTGTCCCACATGCTGGGCATTTTGGGTTTTTGTTGTGTTTAAATACAACAGCGCACAGTTAGAAAGAAAGTAAAGAGCACCGAGGCTCTCAGTGGCTGTCTGATTGAACCTGCACAGTGGGCACGCACCCCATTAAGTTTTGACGACTCAAACAAGTGCAGAAATCCCTTCATTCATGCATTCACCAGATTAAATGGTAAAGTGCAGAATTATCTAGTGATTCTTCCCAGTCACCCATTCGTGTAATTAAAATGAGCAGATGAAATTTCTCACGCGCTTCAGCGACTAAGGAGCGCACGTGTAGTCGCAAGATAAATGAGGTAAGAGGTAAAATATTCTGCCATTGTGCGCAGTCGCGGAATCAAAATGACTAAAGTAAAAATTATCTCGCAATTCAGCACAGTCGCTAAGTTGCGTAATAGATAAGGGTGGAGTGAATTTATTTGGCGATTTGGTAGTGGTGAGTTGGCAGATGAGGTGGCAGGCCGGCCAATCCAGGCCTGCCACATGACATGTGGTGTCCAGTCAGCGAGGTGGTGTTGTGGCCCAATCAGGTGGTGCCACGTGGCACCAAAGTGGTAAGGTGAGATGAGAAAAGTGACATGGTGGTGACGGGGTAGTGAGCAACCAATGGGTGACTACCACGTGGCAGTGGGTCAGCACAAGTGGAACCAAAAATTAATTTTTATTCTCAATCTGAGTTTCACGTGCATTCAAATGGATGAAAAATTAAAGTTAATACTTTATTTTTCTATAGTCAAAACTATATTGAAAATTCAAATTTTTTTTCTCAGAGACACATCCAGGAGACCTGTCTTTCAGAGGGTCCTACAGGCTTCATTTTTGGGCCAAATATGACATATCATATACCGTTGGAAAGCTCTTGGAACGAGAAATCCGATTCTGCCATATATTTCTGTGCAGGAGATAATTGCTGAGAGTGGTATGCAGTTGAATGAAACAGGGGGCCAGGAAGATATTTTCAAAATATCTATTTTGTCAATCTGGTGATTTACACGCAATTTGAAGAGATGAAAAGAGGTGTTCTCAGGAGAATGATGTAGATCAGATTTCTAGTTTGAAGGTAGAGGATTCATCAGTAGTAGTTCAGTGTTTGACATGTGTCGCTTTGTAATGCTTCCTGAATTTCCCCCTCCTCTCCTTCTTATTCTGATTTCAGATATTTTTGTAAGGGTTCTAATCTTTTTGCATGAGCAGAGCTCTGCAAGTTTGAGTTCCAATTTAGGTTTATGATTGTCTAGCATAATGGTTTCTGTGTGTCTCATTTTCTTTCATAGATTCAATACAAGTGTTTGTAAGTTTGATTGCAAATCGAAATACATGTAAGGCATGTATGGTTTTCAAAGAATTGTCTTCATTATATTGAGTTTCAATTTCAGTATGAATTCAGTGTTCGAGGGATATTGAATTTGTCTTCTCCAAGGGAGAATGTATCTATGTGTATTTGGACATCCTTCAAGGAAGGATTGTAAAATCCTTAAATGCAGATTGGAAATTAATCAGTGCTATGAATTTGTATGATTCTTCATATTGAGAGATGGAAATGTGTTAATGTAAGGCATTAACGCAGGGATATTAATCAATGAAACATGGTTTGTAGTTTGGGTTTATATTTACTGGTTTTAACTCCATGCCCAGATTGAAGGCACTGATCTTTACTATTAGAAGTCATTTGCCAAACTAGCATCAATTTAATTAATCAACTATCCCTTTCTATTGATGAGTTTGAAAGGTAGATTGAGCATGTGGGTAGGCTTCCCACAACAGAGGTTTATCTCAGTTATGAGTCTTGTTGCAGGACCTATTTATTCTATGTAATCCACTTGTGAAATCTTCTTATTAAGTGTTTGTATTAGTTTATATCTATTTGCATAAGCAGAGAAGTGAGGTACACCCGCCTGGGTCTGTGTAGCCCGAAGTGAAGAAGGATTTAATCCTTGTCAATTAGCATTTCTCTTGCCAGGAAAAGAGCATCAAAGGGGAGAGATCAGGTTATGATCTAGTTATTTACCTATGCAAGAAAAACAACTAACAAAATGGTGACTCTACTAGGGATCTAATATAAAAATCTTGTTAAAGAAATCAGTAAATCTTCGGTGGTCCAGTTTGCTAGTAGAGTCTAGTTCTTTTCAAAAATTGTTATATTCTCTCATTAAATGAGAGTGGGGACTCTATATATTGATCAGTGACATATATTTCAAATTCATATATATATATATATATATATATATATATATATATATATATATATATATATATATATATATATATATATATATATATATATATATATATATATATATATATATATATATATATTGCAGGAGTGTGACTTTACTGGTGAAGAATTCATTGTAAATCTACAAGTGATCAATAATGTTTGAAATATTTCCCTCTCTCATAGAGGTGGTGACTCCGTGTCAAGATTAGTGAAGTGTTTGTGGTTTCTGAAAGGCAATACATCAGATTTCAAAGCTTGGCTACATTGGTTTTATTCCAGGTAATCTTGTAGTTCAGAATTTATATGATGAAGAAATGTTTCCCTATCTGATGATTTTCAGCATTATGCTAGAGGGAAGGAAGTAATTTTTGCACACTAAGTTTCAAAAAAGTTTTATGGTATGTATGTTGGTGTGTGAATTATTCTAAGGTTTTGAAGTTTTACCACAAGGTTGAAGTCATTTTCAGTTGTATTCCAGAAATGTTTTCTGAGTTTGCCCAGCCTTGTGTATCTTCAAGTGATAGTATGTCTCATATGACATCTCAGATGGAGGGTAAGAGGAATTTTCATTTTCAACATTACCCTGCCTTAAATTTTCAAGGAATTTCGGGTTATCCAAATGTGGTGCCTTCAGAGATTAGGGAAAGATTGCCCTTGTTTAGTGGTATAGGGAGTGAGTCAACTGAAAAACATTTCAGTCATTTCCTAGATTTTATAGAGGATTATGAAATTATCCATGAGGATGTGGTCATGAAACTATTTGCTTAGTCCTTGATTGGTGAAGCTAGAGAATGGTTTTCTTTGCTTCTTCCTCAATCAATTGCTTCATGGAATGAGTTTGAGTCAGCATTCGTTGAAAATTTTCAAGAATGGGAAAGTGATTACAACTTGTTGGTAAATCTGATTGATATCCATATTGAAGAAGATGAATTAGTTTCAGCTTTCAATATCAGATTTGCAAAGACATTGAGAAGAATACCGGATAGATTTAGACCTCATGATGCATTATTTCTTGTCATTTACCTTGCTGCATTAAATGAGAATATGAGTTTCTTGTTGAGGGATAAGAATCCGAAATGTCTACATCAAGCTTTTCAAATGGCTTCAGACATTGACAGAATGAAAAGATTTGGTTTGCCAAGATTACATGAAGATTTCTCCCATCATAAGTGTGCACACAGTGATGATTGCGGAGATTTTGATTTTCCTCTTGTTCGCAATTATCATGATGAGCTAGATGTTCCTATTAGTGTGCAACTGGCTGGTATAAATCAGATTATGTTTGACACTCACACTCAGCAATAGGGCATTGTGGATGAAACTTTAGTTTGTATACAGCCCCATGATGAAATGGACTTGGGAAGATCCACATATAGTTGTACCTTAGAGAAGGAATGTATGCCTGTACAATGTTCCCATGATGCTGATGTAAATGTTAATGCAAGTAATGTCGATAGTGTTCTTAATTCATTTGATGTACATGCACTATGTGACCTGAAAGATTATGATCAGCATGGTGGATCTAATAAAGACCCACATGAAGATTACATGGCATATGTATTTTCTGAACATGAGGAGGAAATAGCAAGTGAAGGTCCGAATGAAGAAGAGATCACAATGTTTTCAGCAAATAAAGGTTTGGACCATTTAATGGAATCTAAAAATACAGTTCATCATTCACATAGTTTTGTCTCCAATGAAGTGTATGCTGAAAGTTCATCAAGTGGAGTGGATGGAGATAATGTTTGTAATTCTTCTTTGGCTAATGATGAATGTTCATCTGATGAGGAATGTGAATCTGATTTCAGTATGGGAAATGATGATTTATATTCATTGGGATATAACTGGTTAGAAAATGAAGTTGAGCATGATAGTGCAAATTATGAAAAATGGACTGATTTTAGAAGTATAGATTTAGATGGTCTTACTAAATATTTTGGTGATGTTGAAAACACCATGGATAGTCCACCTAAGGTTTCATGTGGGGGTTCATTGATTCATCCTTTTGAGGAAAGTTGCGAAATGCATAATGCTGATATGTATACATATGATGAGTCTTGTTCCATTCCAAATTCTGAATTTTCTTTTTTAGCTAAGAATGCTCATGATAGTCAATGTGAAGAAATGTTTGATGAGTTTTTCAATGAGTTGTTTGATGAAGACATTGACATTGATCAGTCGGTTGTATGTAAGAATTTTTATGATCAACATTTTCATATGGTTTCTAACCCGCTGTTTGAAGTGTTTATTGAAGATCTAGTCCATGTTGATGCTGATACAGTACATTCATCTGATGATGAATTTGGATATGAGGGTGAATCTTGAGTCTCATCTCAGCTAGATGAGAAAGAGGTAATATATGAGGAGCTTCTTGTTTGTTTGCGGCTTTTGCATGAGTGTGAGTATCAGAGCTTTATTTTTGACCTACAAAAATATGATGAGAATAATGATAAATTTGAGGTTTACAATCAGCAAGTTTGTGTGCTCCCATTTCATGATGATTAGCCTGACATTAGTTTGCATGATGTGATGGAAAAAGGTTATGATTCTTTGTTGCAAACTGATTATACTCTTGATTTTGATGAATGTAAGGGAGTGTGGTATGATAAGATTAAATTTGATCCTCATACACTTGGCAAAGATGAATGCATTTATTACATTTTTGTGGATTTGCCTGTCAAGAGTCTTCATGAGTTTGACCATGTAGATGAGAAAGGAAGAATTTCAAGGTCACCTCTATGCATAGGGACGAGAACCATGTGTTTGACAGAGGTAAATGATTGACATGGTTCAATAGTTTTAGTTTGTGCATATTTGTATAGCTGTGTTGCTTTCTGTAGTAGTGTAGTTATTTTAAATAAAGCAGTTTTAGAACCTATTTTTGAGAAGCATTTGGAGTGATAAGGAGATGTTTTAGATTGGTCTGTGTTAGGATTAACAAGGCAGAAATAACAATTATGTGCAAATATAACTAATATCAGAAAATAATAAACCACACAGAATAGAACACAATGGCACACAGATTTAACGTGGTTCACCCAATCCCTGGGCTACATCCACCAACAACGAGTCCAATATTATTATTATCCAGTGATTACAACCTGATTACAATCCGTAATCCCTTACAGCCCAACTCTGCCGCAAGTACTAAAATCATACATCGTAAAAATCCCTAACCCTAAGCCATATTATACAATATTTTCCCGCTTTAGGGTTAGAATGAGTTATAAGTAGTCGGCCCAAATAACCGAAAAAAGTAGTCGGCCTCAAGAAATAATGCAACACAATACTCCAGTCCAGATTTATGGCGAGGCGATGCCTCCAGAATTCCTCATCAATTGATCCCAATTACAAAGACAAAATGGAGTCTATGTTGAAAAACACAGATCGCCCCTAAAAGTTATGCATTTGAGCCAAACAGACTTAGCTCAATGCTGATACAATAAAACAATGCAACCCCAGGTTGCAACACAAGCATACAACGAATCTGCTCCAAGTCGTCGCCAAAGGAAGTCGCACCTCTGCACTGCTCCTCTGCCGAAAACCTTCGCAAGTCACTTCGCCCTGCTCCGATGATTCACTCCGATTTTGATTCCGATTGCCAAGAATGAGCCAAGGCCTCCGCCTTTATACCAAATGACCTCGGAAGAAGCGGTCCCAGATTTAGGTCCGCACCTAAATTGAAATGCCACGGAATCAACGCAATCGCCAAGCAAATACAAAGCCGCAGCTCCAACGGCTAGATCTGCAACGGCTAGTTACATCCACGATGCAACGCAACAAAGCAATGCCGCCCGCTAATTCCGCAAATGATGCCGCCACGCTAAGAACAACTCAAGTAGCCGTTACACCATTGCATTCTCCAAGACATAAAATCCCGTCGGCCCATTTAAACAAAAATGAATCATTGGCGACTCGAATTCCATTCAGGTCAGCCCAGCTGCACAACAAATTGATCATGTCGACCCGCGAACACAAAGAAGTCTTCACTGCAACGAATCTACACAAGGAAAATACATCCAATGAAGCTGCATTCCTTCGACAAGAACAACTCGTGACACTTCCAAGTCTCCAACTCAGATCCAAACAGCTCACAAAAATGATGGCAAAACTGACCGAGCAGTATGATGCATTACGGGAGGAGGTCAAGTTTTTGAAAGAGGGACAGGCCCTCCATCATGCGATGTTGCAAGGGGGAAAGATTGGATCGAAGGCTTCAGATCAGATCGGATCTTATGACGGAGATCGTGACGACAAGGCCCTTGACAATTTCCTTTGGGATGTGGATGAGTACCTTTCTGAGGTGACAAACTTGACCGATGCAATGCAGATCAAGAAAGTCACTTCTTGCTTGACTGGAAGTGCTAAGTTATGGTGGCGGACACATTTGGCTGACGAACGGGCTGGAAAGAATGTCAAAGTGATCAAGATGTGGACTGACTTGAAGGGAGCACTTCGTGATCAGTTCCGTCCTGGGAACTCTGATTGGGTGAACCGAGCACGATTTGATCAGTTGAAGCATACTGGCACAGTCCGGGATTATGTGAAGCAGTTCCGAGTGTTGGACTTGGAATGCGACAAACTGGGTGACTGGGAGAAGTTCTTCCTTTTCATGCGTAACTTACAACCTTGGGCGGCTGAGGAAGTGAGAAGACATCAGGTGCAGTCTTTGGCCGAAGCAATCACCGTGGCGGAAGGGTTGCTCGACTACAAGGGTGACGCGGCGATGGGATTTGGGGGAGCCAAGTCTGACAGCGCACCTCACTTTCGTACGAAAAATGACAAGCGGAATGGCGACAGAAGAGCTAAGAAGCAGAAATCGGATGAAACTGAGCCTGTGTATGAAGAGAAGGAGAAGAAGAGGAATCGGGATTTTTTTCTCTGTGGCAAGCCCGATCATTTTACCAGAGAATGTCCTGATCAGATGCGGGTCAATGCAATGCTGTCACAGGAGGAATCGGTGCCACGGATTGGTGCATTGGTGCTGAACAGTTTGTATTTGAGCCCCAGATCTGGATCTGTTCCGAGGGCTTTGGGTCGGCTGGAGCTGTGCTTCATTGAGGCAATCTTGGAGGGTTGCAAAATGAAGGCCTTGATCGATTCGGGCGCATCGCATAGTTTTGTATCAGTGGATCATGCTAGGAGACTTGGGTTGCAGATCGACTTGATTGATGCGACTTGTGTGACAGTTGATGCATCTTCGTTGCGGGTCTGCGGAGCGATTTGCAATGTTTCCTTGCGACTTGGCGCTTGGCACGGATCTGTCGACTTGGTAGCCTTGGAGATGGATCGGTATAATTTGATTTTGGGTTTAGATTTCTTGAGACAGACTAATGTTATCTTTGCTCCTTGTTGGGGATGTGTCATGATTTTGGATGCAAGGCAGACGTGTTTTGTTCCTATATTGAGTGGTGCAGATTCAGCAGTGACATCGATTTCCTTGAGTTCAATGCAAGATGTCTATTTGTCAAAAGATCATGTTGCCGTGGTGGATTCTGAGCAGCATGGGTTGCTCTACATAGATGACTTTGCAGTTCCTGATTTGAACCGGATCAGTGCAACTTCGACAGTTGGTACTTGTGAACAGATTCAGAATGTTCATGACTTGCGATGATTTTTGGGGGTGATTAGTTTTTGCAGAAGTTCTTTTGCAAACTATTTCAAAGTCGTGCGGCCCCTGTTGGATTGCTTGCATGGAGATTGGGTCTGGGGAGAACAGCAGCAGAATGCAGTGAAGGTGTTGGTTGGGTTCCTTGCCAAAGGGAACTCAATGCAACTTAACTGATCTCTTCAAGGGATCAACCCTCTCGCAGCATCATTTTGTCTAGGTGCGTTGCAGGCGTCAAGGACGTCGCCTCTTGGTTAAGTGGGGGAGGATGTCACAGGGCTAGACTGTGAATCATTTTTGTGAGCTGTTTGGATCCGAGTTGGAGACTTGGAAGTGTCACGAGTTGTTCTTGTCAAAGGAATGCAGCTTCATTGGATGTATTTGCCTTGTGTAGATTCGTTGCAGTGAAGACTTCTTTGTGTTCGCGGGCCGACATGATCAATTTGTTGTGCAGCTGGGCCGACCTGAATGGAATTCGAGTCGCCAATGATTCATTTTTGTTTAAATGGGCCGACGGGATTTTATGTCTTGGAGAATGCAATGGTGTAACAGCTACTTGAGTTGTTCTTAGCGTGGCGGCATCATTTGCGGAATTAGCGGGCGACATTGCTTTGTTGCGTTGCATCGTGGATGTAACTAGCCGTTGCAGATCTAGCCGTTGGAGCTGCGGCTTTGTATTTGCTTGGCGATTGCGTTGATTCCGTGGCGTTTCAATTTAGGTGCGGACCTAAATCTGGGACCGCTTCTTCCGAGGTCATTTGGTATAAAGGCGGAGGCCTTGGCTCATTCTTGGCAATCGGAATCGAAATCGGAGTGAATCATCAGAGCAGGGCGAAGTGACTTGCGAAGGTTTTCGGTAGAGGAGCAGTGCAGAGGTGCGACTTCCTTTGGTGACGACTTGGAGCAGATTCGTTGTATGCTTGTGTTGCAGCCTGGGGTTTTGCCATCATCTCCAGCAACCGCTCAACAGGACTGTCATTCTCCAACGCCTCAAGTCTTGCCTCATGGTTTTAAAGCCAATCCTTTTGCTTCATAGTCCCATGCACCGCTCGACTTTCCATAGGCTGAGACTGCTCCGTATCAAATCCACTATCCGCATCGGCCATTCCGATCTCGCAAGAAGACTGCTCCGAAATCCAATTCCGAATCAGAACTGCTGTGATACCAACTCGGCAGAGTTGGTATGAAATCGATACCAACCCCGATCGATCTGCTTTGATACCAACTGTCGCGGGCTTGGGAGGAACCCGTGCTCCCTTCAAGTCAGTCCACGTCTTGATCACTTTGACATTCTTTCCAGCCCGTTCGTCAGCCAAATGTGTCCGCCACCATAACTTAGCACTTCCAGTCAAGCAAGAAGTGACTTTCTTGATCTCCATTGCATCGGTCAAGTTTGTCACCTCAGAAAGGTACTCATCCACATCCCAAAGGAAATTGTCAAGGGCCTTGTCGTCACGATCTCCGTCATAAGATCCGATCTGATCTGAAGCCTTCGATCCAATCTTTCCCCCTTGCAACATCGCATGATGGAGGGCCTGTCCCTCTTTCAAAAACTTGACCTCCTCCCGTAATGCATCATACTGCTCGGTCAGTTTTGCCATCATCTCCAGCAACCGCTCAATAGGACTGTCATTCTCCAATGCCTCAAGTCTTGCCTCATGGTTTTGAAGCCAATCCTTTTGCTTCATAGTCCCACGCACTGCTCAACTTTCCACAGGCTGAGACTGCTCCGCATCAAATCCACTATCCGCATCGGCCATGGTGCACCCCACAAATCAGATCTCGCAAGAAGACTGCTCTGAAATCCAATTCCGAATCAGAACTGCTGTGATACCAACTTGGCAGAGTTGGTATGAAATCGATACCAACCCGGATCGATCTGCTCTGATAGAATGAGAAATAAGTAGTCGGCCCCGAACCCCGGCGAGGTCGGGAGGAAAAGTGTACAGTACTTTCCTGGATAGTACTTTCCTGATTAGTCACCACAAGCTAACAATCTCCCACTTGGTGACTGATCAGTATCCACACTATACTAAAAAACCTCCCATTTGGAGACTGATCCTGTAGCAATACCGCTACCCACATGAGGCTCCCACTGGATTGAACCACCTTGGACTCAGTTGTTCCTTTATTTTGTTTAGTCTAGAAGACCAACTGAAGCTGAACATGAGTTCAACTTCTCCCTTGTTACTACCTTTGTAAACATATCTGCTGGATTATCATCAGTATGAATCTTTTCCAGCCTTAACTGTCCATCATCCAAAACTGAGCGAATGAAATGGTACCGCAACTGTATGTGTTTTGTCTTTGAGTGCAAAGCAGAATTCTTTGCAAGATGAATGGCACTTTGGCTATCTGTATGTAGAAAATAATCCTTTTGTGGATGTCCCAATTCTTCCATGAAGAATTGAAGCCATATCATCTCCTTGGCTGCCTCTGTAGCAGCAACATACTCTGCCTCTGTAGTGGATAAAGCAACCACCTTTTGTAGTCGAGAAATCTAACTCACTGTTGTCCCACCAACAGTAAATATATAACCTGTAGTACTCCGCCTGCTATCTATATCTCCTGCCAAATCTGAGTCAACATAGCCTTGTACAGTAGTAGTAGAACCCCCAAAGTGTAAACACTTACTGGATGTGCCTCTCAAATATCTGAGAATCCATTTGACTGCATTCCAATGCTCAATACCAGGGTTACTCATATAACGACTAACGACTCCCACTGCGTGTGCAATATCTGGCCTAGTACATACCATAGCATACATTAAGCTCCCTACAGCTGAAGCATAAGGTACCTTAGACATTTTAGTCTCTTCTTCTGGTGTCTTGGGACACATATCCTTAGTCAATTTCAAATGACCAGGCAAAGGTGTGCTGACAGCTTTGGCATTTTCCATAGAGAAATGTTGCAACACCTTCTCAATATAATCAACCTGAGATAGAAACAATTTCCTATTTTTCCTATCTCTACAAATTTTCATACCAAGGATTTGTTTTGCTGCCCCCAAATCCTTCATAGCAAAAGATTTTGCTAACTGTTGTTTCAACCCCTTAATGTGATCCATGTTAGACCCAGCTACAAGCATATCATCAACATATAAACATAAAATAATGTAGCTGTCATCATCCAACCTCTTAAAATAAACACAATGGTCAGAATGACACCGACTATATCCATGCCCATTCATAAAAGTGTCAAATTTAATATACCATTGCCGAGGTGCTTGCTTCAAGCCATATAAACTTTTCTGCAATCTGCACACCAAATTCTCCTTACCCTTGACCTCAAATCCTTGTGGCTGAACCATATATATTTCTTCATCCAAATCACCATGAAGAAAGGCTGTTTTAACATCAAGCTGCTCTAAATGCAAATCTTCAGTAGCCACAATACTTAAAACAATACGAATAGAAGTCATTTTAACAACTGGAGAAAAAATCTCATCAAAATCAATACCATGTTTCTATGCAAATCCTTTTACAACTAATCTGGCTTTAAATCTTTTCGTACCTCCATCCTCTTTGATCCTGTAAACCCATTTATTCTGTAAAGCCCTTTTACCTGCAGGTAACTTACATAAATCTCATGTCTGATTTTTCAGCAAAGAGTCCATTTCATTTGTCATTGCAGACTCCCACTGAAGCTTTGTATCCACTTGCACAGCTTCATTATAACATTCAGGTTCACCAGCATCTGTTAACAGAATAGAATACAAAGATGGAGAAAATCTTTCTGGAGGTCTACTTAGCCTTGTTGACCGTCTAACACTCACTGGGGTGTGTGGTATTTGTTGTTGCTGTTGTTGCGGAGCATAAGGAACTACTGGAACATGAACTTGTGGAGTATCATCCAGTACTACATAGTCATTTTCTTTCTTCTCATGCTGCAGCAACAAATCTTTGTACAATACTTTCTCATTGAATATGACATCCCTGCTTCTTACAATTTTATGATTTTTAAAATCCCAAAGCCTATAACCAAATTCATCAATGCCATACCCAACAAATACACATTTCTTTGACTTAGCTTCCAGCTTGGTTCTATTTTCAGAATCTATAAGTGCAAAAACTTCACAACCAAAGGTTTTGAGAAAAGAATAACTCACCTTCTTACCACTCCATGCTTCCTCTGGAATACCACAGTCCAAAGGAGTGGAGGGGCCTCTATTGATTAAATAAACAGCAGTGTTCACTGCCTCTGCCCACATATTTTTGGGCAGCCTAGCATGCAACCTCATACTCCTTGCACGCTCCATTATTGTCCTGTTCATGCGTTCAACCACTCCATTTTCTTGTGGAGTCCTTGGTACAATTTTCTGCCTACGAATACCATTAGAGGAACAATATTCTTCAAATTCTGTGCTGCAATACTCACCACCATTATCAGATCTGAGACATTTTAACTTTTTACCAGTCTCAGTCTCAACCAAGCATTTCCATTTCTTAAAAGTTTGAAATACATCAGATTTCTGTCTAAGGAAATAAATCCATACTTTTCTTGTTGCATCATCTATAAATGTAACATAATACAAAGAGCCACCAAGGGAAGATACCTAAGCTAGTCCCCATACATCTGTATGCACAAGCTCTAATCTCTCATTTTTCTTTTCCTTCCCACTCTTCACAAAACTAACTCTCTTTTATTTTCCATAAACACAACTTTCACAGAAATCCATATTGACACATTTCAGACCAGGTAAAACTTTCTTTGAATGAAGTAATTTCATACCTTTTTCACTCATGTGCCCGAGTCTGTTGTGCCACAGTGCTGTGTCAAAATCTACAGCAACAGTTTGATGTTCTTCCTGCTCAACTGCAGCCACTGTTCCTGAACATTCATTATCTTCTGAAACAATTAAAGTAGAAGGAACAGTATGACCTGTACAAAGATATAAGGTGCCTACTTTCACACCTTTTGCTGCTACTAAGGAACCTTTTGAAACCTTCCAATTTTTATCATTAAAAGTAACTGTGCAACACTCATCACCCAGTTGCCCTGCTGAAATTAAATTCCTACTCAGCCTTGGAACATGTCTTACCTCTTGTAGTAGCCAATGATTCCCATTCTGCAACTTAATCTTAATTTTTCCCTTTCCAACAATCTGACAGGGTTCATTATCTCCCAAATAAACTAGCCCAAAATCCCCTTGGACATAATCAACAAAATAACTTCTATGGGGTGTAGCATGAAATGAAGCCCCAGAATCTAAAACCCATGAATCATCAATACTTTCTAAGGACAAGAGCAAAGCATCCTCCTCAGATTTGTTACTTACCACATTTGCCTCCTTGTTTCCATCATTTTTGTCTCCTTGATCTTTCTTCTGAGACCAACAATCTTTCTTCTTATGACCTGGTTTTCCACAGTACCAGCAATCATTTGGCCCTTTAGATTCAGACCTCTTTCCCTTTGATTTTCCTCTTGATTTCCCACGATTTCCAGAGTTGTTTCCTCTATCTCTTGTTCTGCCTCTGCTTTCTGTGTTCAATACACTACCCGATGTGGATGCCCCTAAGCTTTTCCTAAAAATTTCCTCACTCAATATAACACCAATAACATCATCATACTTTAGGGTATTAGAACCAGAAATAGAATTACTAACAGCCATTACCAAGCCATTCCAGCTTTCTAGCAAAGAACACAAAATCAAGAGAGCCCTAACCTCTTCATCAAAAGTAATTTTAACTGAGGTTAATTGACTTGTAACTGTATTAAACTCATTCAAATGATCAGTAATTGATCCACCTTCTACCATTTTCATATTAAATAAACGCTTCATAAGAAATACCTTGTTTGAAGCTGAAGGCTTTTCATACAACTTCGCTAGGGTTTCCATCAGATCTTTAGCTGACTTTGCTTCAGTAATATTGAATGCCACCGATTGTGCCAGGCATAGACGAATACTCCCCAGTGCCTTCCTATCCAAAATATCCCAATCCTCCTGAGACATTGATTGCTCTTTCTTGGCTACTCCCTCTAATGGCCGCCATAGATCCTTCTGATAGAGATAATCCTCCATTTGCATCTTCCATAACTGGAAGTTCTGCCCATTAAACTTATCAACCTTCAGCCTACCCTCTTCTGCCATTTCTCCCACTTAACCGAGAGACTCTCCCACTAACTCGTGAGACCTGCTTCAGAGAATAGATGAAAGAACGAATGAAATAACCTCGCTCTGATACCACTTGTTAGGATTAACAAGGCAGAAATAACAATTATGTGCAAATATAACTAATATCAGAAAATAATAAACCACACAGAATAGAACACAATGGCACACAGATTTAACATGGTTCACCCAATCCCTGGGCTACATCCACCAACAGCGAGTCCAATATTATTATTATCCAGTGATTACAACCTGATTACAATTCGTAATCCCTTACAGCCCAACTCTGCCGCAAGTACTAAAATCATACATCGTAAAAATCCCTAACCCTAAGCCATATTATACAATATTTTCCCGCTTTAGGGTTAGAATGAGTTATAAGTAGTCGGCCCAAATAACCGAAAAAAGTAGTTGGCCTCAAAAAAATTTTCCTCGGGGGCTGCGCCCCCGAACCCCTGCTCTTGGGGGCTGCCGCCCCCAAACCCCCGCTCGGGGCCCAACCCGGCCCCGAACCCCGGCGAGGTCGGGAGGTAAAGTGTACAGTACTTTCCTGATTAGTCACCACAAGCTAACAGTCTGCTAACCTAGGAGATTCTGAGATTCTTGCATTGAACTTGCATTCAACCATCCTTAGATGGAGCCACTGTTGGTCCTCAAAATGCAATTTTGCGGAACACCGTGAATTGCTTGAAATAATGCTCCATTTGTCCCAAAATACGTGTTTCCAATGGGTGGTCCGGAGGTCACTTTATGAAGGTGATGTGTTTCTCACCTGTCTTATACCTCTCTGAGTTATTTTGAGTCCTTGGACTGTACCTTGAAATGGGTTTTCATCATTTCATTCCTAAGGGTCTCGAAATCAGAAAATTGCCGGGTGTAGAAATCACCGGGAAGGGCCACTTTGAGGTTGAATAATATGCATCCTGGAGAGTGTCATGAAAATATGAGCCTGGTGTCTTGTTGTACACATTTCATACTCTCCATGTATTAGGTTTTAGGTCCCAGTGATGAGTTTTAATCCTGTTTATTCATCCCCTCAAGAGGTGTTTTATTAATTCTGCACTTATGCACTTGCTCATTTGTTTGCCGGAGGAACTGTTTGACAGTTTGTATCTTTTGACCAGTGATTGGAACTGAAGTGATGGTGATATCCCTACATTATAAACATGTTTCAATTCATCCCTGTCAGTTTTTAGCTCATGACGAATCCATTGGATAAGTTTACCAATGCGATTCCATTTACACTTTCTACTGTTTGAAAAGACTGTAAAGTGCACCAGTTTGTCGGAGGCCAACTTTGCTCGGTTATAAATTTTGACCGGTCAAACATATTAGTGAAATTCTTATGGCTCTACATTGTAGACGTGACATATTACTTCCAGTCCAGATTTGAGTTTTCTGCCAATCTACCTTGTCAGTTTTTGAGATTGATTCCAGATGCAACTTTCCATTGTTTATTGCATTTTCTGAGTATGTCTCTGCAAGTTCCAGTTTTCATAATGCTATATCTCTTTCCGGATTGACTCCCAGATCAAATCAGTTGTAGATTTGGGTTATAGACATCTTAATGCACTTGCATGCCAGTTTGTGGCTTCCCAAGGATCCATTTGCTATTTTTGCCAAGGTGTTTTCTAAGGCAATTTATCAGGTTCCAACAGTATGTTTGCAGGAAAATAATGAAAAGGGCAACTTCAGAGGTTAATATCTTTCACCTCAATTGTCGTCACAGGATGCCGTTTTGGGGAATGATAGTTTATAGATCAAAGAATGTGCCTGTCAGAGGGCAAGGTCCGAGCAAGTCATTATGTCAGGTTTTGAAGCTAGTTTCTAGGCCTATTCGCATGATTTGGCGCTTTTGCAAAATAAAGTTTTTTGATCTTTTGGCGATCTAGGTTTGTCCGTTATTCAATTCTGGGACATCCTAGGTATTTTTGGAGCAGTTTCTAGTCTGGGTGTTTGAATTTGAAATTTTTTTTAGCCGGGCCCACTCTGGACCCAACTAGCTTCACAGATGATTGTCAGAGGCCTGTTTAATGGTATGAAGCGAGAGTAGGTGCAAGAACCTAGTCTGAGATTTTTGTTTTGAAGTATCTATGCATGATATAGATACAAATAATCAGTTGTCTGGACAATTGGCGATCAGAGAAATGACCAAAGGTGGTGTCGCAGTAGCAATTGTCTGTTAAAAGAGCAGCATCCCATTGAGAATGATAATAGTGCCATGTTTTAAAGACCAGCATGAGGCACAAATGGGAAGCCATACACATTAAAATGAAAGATCAGAGGCATTGAATGAAATTTTATATCGCAAGAAAAATCTAAAAGGCACTTGCTTGTTGTGAAGACCAAAAGCTCAAGCAGCAAGTATTGACAATAAACTGAATGAGATCCCCAGGGATTTGAAAGCAGAGGAGGTCATAATTGAAAATTTTTTAGAATCAAAAATTGATAATCCTGCCAAATTCAATGCCAGTTCAGAAGGTGGTTTTTGGAAATGCAAATTATTTCCTCTGGGTGTAGTTTGGATTAGTTCAGTTAGCAGGGTTGTTTGTTATAGATGAAAAATTTCTTTGCCTCTGCTTTCCCACAACTCATCTATGCAATTTGGGTGGTGTCAATTGAATTGCAAAGGTCCTCTACAATTCTTGTGGTGTTTGTTGGAGTGCTGCCTTTTTTAATGAAATTTCAAATGTCCTCTACAATTCTTATGGCATCCATTGAAGTCGCCGACAAGCCTTTTTTGGTGAATCCTACTGCATATAGCCTGCTCTTGTCCTTCCACCAATGGGGAAAGGGCATCTTGGGAATCCCATGTGATGAGAATCCTAAACAAGAGAAGAAAAAAGATCAGATTTGGAAAACCAATTAATGATTCTTGCAGTTTGAATCAGGCTTTTGGGGTTTTCATTTGGGAGATACTCAGTTGCTAATGCCATAATAAGAAAGACAAAATGTTTTTACAGGAAGTGCGAAGCATCAAAAAGAGCCAATGCCATGAGATATTGCAGCCAGCACAGGAGAAAATGGTTGTTTTCTTCATGTCTATTGTCCCACATGCTAGGCATTTTGGGTTTTCGTTGTGTTTAGATACAACAGCGCATAGTTAGAAAGAAAGTAAAGAGCACGAAGACTCTCAGTGGCTGTCTGATTGAACCTGCGCAGTGGGCCCACGCCCCATTAAGTTTTGATGACTCAAACAAGTGCAGAAATCCCTTCATTCGTGCATTCGCCAGATTAAATGGTAAAGTGCAGAATTATCTAGCGATTCCACCCAGTCACCCATTCACACAATTAAAATGAGCAGATGAAATTTCTCACGGGATTTAGCGACTAAGGAGCGCACGCGTAGTCACGAGATAAATGAGGTAAGAGGTAAAATATTCCGCCATTGTGCGCAGTCGTGTAGTCATGGAATCAAAATGACTAAAGTAAAAAATATCTCGCGATTCAGCGCAGTCGCTAAGTCACGTAATAGATAAGGGTGGAGTGAATTTATTCGGCAATTCGGCGGTGGTGAGTTGGTAGATGAGGTGGCAGGCCGGCCAATCCGGGCCTACCACATGACATGTGGTGTCTAGTCAGTGAGGTGGTGTTGTGGCCCAATTAGGTGGTGCCACATGGCACCAAAGTGGTAAGGTGAGATGAGAAATGTGACATGGTGGTGACGGGGCAGCGAGCAGCCAATCGGTGACTGCCACGTGGCAGTGGGTCAGCACAAGTGGAACCAAAAATTAATTTTTTATTCTCAATCTGAGTTTCACGTGCATTCAAATGGATGAAAAATTAAAGTTAATGCTTTATTTTTCTATAGTCAAAACTATATTGAAAATTCAAAATTTTCTTCTCAGAGGCACATCTAGGGGACCTGTCTTTCAAAGGGTCCTACAGGCTTCATTTTTGGGCCAAATATGACATATCATATACCGTTGGAAAGCTCTTGGAACGAGAAATTTGATTCTGCCATCTGTTTCTGTGTAGGAGATAATTGGTGAGAGTGGTATGAAGTTGAATGAAACAGGGGGCCAGGAACATATTTTCAAAATATTTATTTTGTCAATCCAGTGATTCATAGGCAGTTTGAAGAGATGAAAAGAGGTGTTCTTAGGAGAATGATGTAGATCAAATTTCTAGTTTGAAGGCAGATGATTCATAAGCAGTAGTTCAATGTTTGACATGTGTCACTTTGTAATGCTTCCTGAATTTCCCCCTCCTCTCCTTCTTATTCTGATTTCAGATATTTTTGTAAGGGTTCCAATCTTTTTGCATGAGCAGAGCTCTGCAAGTTTGAGTTCCAATTTTGGTTTATGATTGTCTAGCATAATGGTTTATGTGTGTCTCATTTTATGTCATAGATTCAATACAAGTGTTTGTAAGTTTGATTGCAAATCGAAATAGATGTAAGGCATGTATGGTTTTCAAAGAATTGTCTTCATTGTATTGAGTTTCAATTTTAGTATGAATTCAGTTTTCAAGGGATATTGAATTTGTCTTCTCTAAGGGAGAATGTATCTATTTGTATTTGGACATCCTTCAAGGAAGGATTGTAAAATCCTTAAATGCAGATTGGAAATTAATCAGTGCTATGAATTTTTATGATTCTTCATATTGAGAGATGGAAATGTGTTAATGTAAGGCATTAACGCAGGGATATTAATCAATGAAACATGGTTTGTAGTTTGGGTTTATATTTACTTGTTTTGACTCCATGCCCAGATTGAAGGCATTGATCTTTACTGTTAGAAGTCATTTGCCAAACTAGCATCAATTTAATCAATCAACTATCCCTTTCTGTTGATGAGTTTGAAAGGTAGATTGAGCATGTGGGTAGGCTTCCCATAACAAAGGTTCATCTCAGTTATGAATCCTGTTGCAGGACCGATTTATTCTATTTAATCCATTTGTGAAATCTTCTTATTAAGTGTTTGTATTAGTTTATATCTATTTGCATAAGCAAAGAAGTGAGGTACACCCGCCTGGGTCTGTGGAGCCCGAAGTGAAGAAGGATTTTATCCTTGTCAATTAGCATTTCTCTTGCCAGGAAAAGAGCATCAAAGGGGAGAGATAAGGTTATGATCTAGTTATTTACCCGTGCAAGAAAAATAGCTAACATTAGGAATGAATTTTGAAGCCTTTGGCAGTCATTCTGTAGCAGTGGTTGTTGCATTCATGACTATGATTGTCATTGATGTCAACACAGTGATATTCTGGAGTTTAGCAGAGAAGTAGGCACAGTTTTGTTTTGTGCACATGTTATATTGCAGATTGAGTTATGCACAGTTGATGGTATGTTCTTTGTTCTTGTTAGTCCATTTTCCTATCAATGCAAAATCTTGTGAAAATGGCCTTTTCTCTACAATTCTTGAAGATGTCCTACCCTACTGCAAGCTTGTTTTAATGTGTGATGAAAATCCATAGTGTTTCATGGTTTGAGCTCTTAGCCCTCTGTTCTTCATTGTGTCACCAAGACCTAGTCCAAATTGCACGTGCTGAATTGCAAAATCCAGGGAGTTATTCAATTTTTAAGGTCTGTAGGAAACAATTTCAGAATATGCCTCTGTGTCGAAAACCCACAATGTTTTTGAAAACCCATGATGTTTTTGATCTTTCGCTGAAAACCCTGTGTGTTTTCAACCTCACATTTCTTCCCTTTTGCTGGCAATCCTTGTTTGTCAATCCTAATTGCGCAGGTGTGATCATTGGTGGGTCAGCAGTTCTTCCCATTGCCCGGTGTGGTTAAAGTTCAGACAAGATCGGTGGTTGTCGTATGTTCACATGGTAAAGATGCATGATGTTTAACCTTTACACTTTTGTGACAGCTGTTCGATTTTCTTATATGGGTGTGAAGTGGGTCCAGGTCTGCAGGCTCTTCCTGATTGGTTGTCGCATGGCCGCATGTCATACTTTTTTGACATGTGATCATGCGATCACTTGCCACCTATTTGTGTGGGTCCTAGTTCTTAGTGATGTTCAGCTGCCTGGTGGTTAAGTTTTTCTTTCCATGATCTGGTGACTCACAGTTATCTCTTGGTCGCTGATTCTTGGCGGTTAGGTCCTTAACATCTGGTGACTTGGCTAGCAGTTTACTTTGCCTTAATCGTGCAATTGCGTAATGGTGGGCCTGGGTCTTCATGCTTTTAAGGGTAAGGCCTCTTTGGTGATGGCCCCGCTAGTGGTTATGTGGCGGCCTATGGTTGGCTGTCGCATGATCACGTGTCAAAGTTTTTTGACATGTGATCATGTGACTGGTTGACACGTGTGGTGTGGTCCTGATGGCAGGTGGTGAAGTGGCATCCTCCGGATGCTGAGGTGGTAGGGTTCTAGTGGCTGCGAGGTGCTGATTCAGATTTTGTTAGTGGGGCCAATGTTTTCGGTGACATGGGCATTCCCGATTGGCTAGTGGGTGACAGGGTGGCATTGATGTGGAGGCTTGTTGCGTGTTTGCATAGCCCAATTTTTGGCTATGTGATCATGCGACCACTACTGGCATCGTGGTTGCGGAGCTGGGTGTGTCCACGGTGCCTATATTGCTGACGTGATAGTTTTTTATTGGTTGTTGACTTTTTGAGGGGCCCACGACTGTTGTGAACTTAAACATAGGCCACTCGATGTGCTGGGAGAAGGATGAGATCTACGGCCATATTTTAAACTTTTGGGGGTGACCGTTGGATTTCAATTTCAAATCTGCAGAGGGTTTTCCAGCGACAAAAGGTACCAGAATTCAATGCTTTCATGGCCAGATTTGATTGGTTTGGTGGCACTTGTTGTTGCAGTGTGGTCCAGGGGCTCTGTGGTCGAGTGCAGAGGTTGTTTTATACCTGATGGAGTGTGGTTTTGTGCTCGAGGTGTGTTTGCAGGTGGTTGATTAGACTGATTTTCATGGCAATTCCTAGTTTTCTATGTTGGCTCACATATTTTCATAATTGTAGATCTGTTGAGATTTTCTCTCTCTAATTGCCTGGATTTCTTTTCCCTGCATTGAATTTTGATCTGTTCCAGTTGGTTAGGTGGGTGAAACTTTGACCCTAGTCATCCATAGCTTGTTGCAACCTATTTTGGGTTTCCAAGATGACTGGTGGTATATATTGCAAGTTTTTGATAGAACAAGGGTTTTGAATTTTATCAGTTCCAAGGGTTCTGAATTTTATCAATTCCAAGGGTTCTGAATTTTGTCAGTTCTAGGGAAATAGAAAACTCTGTCGCATTGTAGGAAGCTGAATAGAACTTCTTTGCATCTTTTGCAGGTTATTGAAGTGGTAGTCTCATTTCTGGTATAGACATGTACATCCCTCATCATACTTAATATAACTATTCTCATGCTTTCAAGTCTCTCCTTGGTGTCAGTCTTATGAGTTTTGGATTTTCCGGTCCATTACATTGGGTTGCCTCTGTATATGTTATAGTCTTTAGTTCTTGATCTAGGATCAAGTGAAAGATACTTTGGATAGGGCATAGATTCATTAGATTCATCTATAGAAGGATCTTATAAGTAGTGGATGGGCTAGAATAGTTGTATTTATGGCTTTGAGTCTTTGACAGTAGTTGGTTCATGTTCTATATTTGTTTTTGAGTGCTGCCCAATGGATAATGGCACTAATCAAGGATTAGTACATTCAGTTGAGTTTAGTGTTTGATGGGTTTTGGCTATTTCCTACATCTTTGAATATCAACACCATTTCAAGTCTTTTTCATTATTTGGTTGATAGTAGTAATACCATTCACAAGACCATTTTACCCTGCATAGTAGAGTTGATTCAATGAATACCTGGTTAGTATTTAGTAATCCTTTACTATAATCTGCTATATGAATCCAGAAGTATAAGGTGTGTAGTGAGCTGAGTCTTATCTGGATTAGGTGTACCCGCCTTGGTTTTGCAAAGCCAAAAGCAGAAGAGGGCATATTAAGACCCTATAGTTGGTCCACTTGTCTTGCAGAGCTCTCATACTTGGAATTAACCACTCCTAACATTAGTCTCAAGGCACATTGGCAGCCCTAAGTGGTGTAAGCATTTTCAAACACCAACAGTTCTGTTATTAGTCTATGGTTAAGAGCACAAAAAGAAAATCATTTATTCATGAAAGTTATAAGCATTTTGGTGGAAGCAATATTTTGGCAGTATTCCTATGTAGCAGTTTTTGGTAATCGGAGGATATCTCCTAACTGGGATGGAATCTGATTTTGTGCAGTTAAAGGGAAGTTTGAGACTCATTAGTGGTGATGTGGTTCACAATGCAAACTTTGAGGTCACACGATTGGAAAGTTATTGTATCTGGAAGCTGATAGTTTTATGTAATTTTGATGTAGCATGTTGAAATTATTATTTTGTATTTACATGCCAACTCATTTGTAATTATTTGAGTGTGGTATAAAGGAAGGAATGTTTTCCTTGTTGAGATAGAGGATTGTAATAGTTTTAATGTGAAGTTGTGAAAGTTGTGATGCAAATGTATGCATGAAGTGAAGAAAAGAGCTAATTCAGTGATGAAGAAAGACTTGTGAAGTACAAAGATCTAGATTTGTGATCTTGTGTAGCAGAGAGTGTGGTTTTGGCACAGTGTGAAGGAGGTAACATATTTCATATTATTCTATTGAATAATCCTAAGATCTATTCCATAGTGAGTTCAAAGATCTTGCCTTGAAGCTGTTTGGGCAGTGGGTCCTTCTGTCTTCCATAACTCCTAACAGGGTTAGAATCTTTTAACAGAGATTCAAAATCTCCTAACATAGATTCATATGTACTGAATGCATTTCATAAGACTCCTAATAGGGTCCATCCTCTAACAAGGAACTTTCATATTAGTGCATCATTTTGTGGGCATCATTCCCACCGGGGTTTACTCTTTGATCAAGAGGTTCCCTAGTTAACATATCTTATCTTATTGTGTCAATATGTATGATTATCTTTCTATGGTTGGTTACTGTATTAATTATATGGTTTAAAGGTGTTGAAGTTGATATTGAAGCTAATGTTGATAAATAGTTTAATTATCAGATAACTAATTCACCCCCCCTTCTCAGTTATCTTGGTGGTCTTTACTTTCTAACAATTGGTATCAGAGCGGCAGGTCCTTGAAAGAGAAGTTTAACAACTTAAGGAGATCTATGGTGAATTTTAGGAAAGAAATCCCTAAGTTTCATGGAGTAAATTCTGATAGTTGGAAAGAAAAGATGAAGACACATCTCTTTTGTTTAAGACCAGGTTATTGGTTGATTACAAAGAATGAAAGGACTATAATTGAAGAAGACAATCTTGAAAGAAGTTCTAAAGATGAGGTAGATCTATTTATTTGTAACATACTTGCAAGAGAAGCACTTTTATCAACACTTCTACAGAATGAATATAGTCAAGTAAAAGGTTTAACTAAATCTCATGATATTTGAAAAGCTTTACATTCTACTTTTGAAGGTGATGAAAATGCAAAGAAAGCTAGGTTAAATAATTGGATTTGTGCATTTGAAGACATAAGAATGATGGAAGATGAATCTGTTAGAAGCTATATTGGTAGGATGTCAGAAATTGTTGCAGGAATAAAGTCTTGTGTAGGTGAAAAGACAAAGAATGAAGTAATATGGAAGATTTTGAGAACATTGACACCGGTATTCAGGTAGACTACACAAATGATTGAACAAGTGATACCTTGTACACAAAACTTTTCAAGAGGGACTCTTCTTGGAAGATTGGAAGTAGCAGAGATGAATTTGAGATTATTAGGAGAACTACCTAGAGTAGAGACAACATTTAGTGCTCTTAGCATCAAACCTACTTTGTCTAGAAGTACAAGTGTGAATGGAGATTATGCCAGTAGTAGCAGATCCAAATATGATGAAGATAAGAAGATTGAAGAAGGTATTGCCTTGCTTGTGAAAAGAGAACCAGATGGTAAGAAAATCTTTAAATGTTGGACATGTCAAGAATATGGTCATTTTGCATCTAAGTGTCCTAAGAGAGTTAAGAAGTATAGAAACAATTTTAAGCCTAGAAGATCTAAAGAATGTTATTATGCAAATGATGAATAAATTGAAGCAGGAATTCAAAGATATTTGAGTGATAGTGATAATGATAACTTTGATGACATAGGATTTGTAGCAATTAAGGAAGAAAATTATGAATCTAATATTAAAGAAGAAAAAGCCTTAGTTTCCCAAGTTGAAAAGAAAGCTGATTGGATTATAGACAGTGGTTGTTCACATCATATGACTGGTGATAAAGGAAAATTCATAAAGTTTAACAATTATGATGGAGGAGTTGTTAGAGTTGGGAACAATGCACCTTGTTTGATTAAAGGTATATGATCTATTACTCTTGATGGAAAGACTAATGCTGATGATGTTTACTTTGTTGATGGATTGAAACATAATCTTTTGAGTGTTATAAAGTTAGTGGATAAGGGATATCAAGTTTGGTTTACTGAGAAAACTTGTGTGATTAATGATAAATATGGAAATCTAATTGGAACTGGATCTAGATCCAGAGGTAATGTATTTCAGTTGAACCCTACTGAGATGACATGCTTGATGACTAAAATTGATGACAGTTGGTTATCACATAGAAGGTTTTGTCATATAAACTTTGATAATATTATGAAAGTAAGTTCTACACTTGCAGTAAGAGATTTACCTAAGATTATGAAGCCTACTAACATGATTTGCAAGGAATGTGTGATGGCTAAGTAGAAAAGGAGTTCATTTCCTAGCAAGAAGTTCACATCTATAGAGAAGTTGGAGATTGTTCATACAGACTTGAGGAGTCCTACTAGGACTAGAGGATTCTATGGAGAAAGGTATTTTATGATTCTTGTTGGTTATTTTACAAGAATGATGTGGATTGCATTTTTGAAAGAAAAATTTGATAAGTTTAAGGTCATGAAGAATAAAGTTGAGAATGAATCAGGAATGAGGATTAAATGTTTGAGATCTGATAGAGGTGGATAATTTACATCTAAAGAGTTTAACACTTTTTGTGAAGTAAATGGTATTAAGAGATAGTTATCAACCCCTAGAACACCTGAACAAAATGGTATTGCAGAAAGAAGGAACAGATTAGTGACTGAAGCAGCTAGAGCTATGTTATTTGAAGGTGATTTGGCAAAGACATTTTGGAGAGAAGCAGTGAATATAGCAGTATATACAATGAACAAAGTACAAATTAGAGTAGACACAGACAAGACACCTTATGAATTATGGTTTGGAAATGCACCCTCAGTTAAGTATTTTATAATTTTTGGAAGAAAATGTTATATTAAGAGAGATGATGATATAGGAAAGTTTGATCCTAGAAGCGATGAAGGAATTTTTCTTGGATATTCTTTGAAAAGTAAAGCATATAGATGTTACAATAAGAGAACTAAAACTATTGTTGAAAGTGCAAATGTAAAAGTTGATGAGAAGTTTAAAATTTAGGAAAGAATGCTTGATTATGAATCTGATGAAGGAACTAACCCTCAGCCTAACATTGAAACTACTGAACACTTTTTTGAGACTAACAATGAATTTTTTAATGAAAGTCATGCTGAAAAAAATAGAGAAGAATCTATAGTTGAAGAAAGATCAGTGACTATGACACCTAATAGGTATATATCAAGACATCATCCTGTTGAGAAAGTTATTAGAAGTTTGGACAGAGGAGTTATGACTAGAAAGAAGGTACATTTATGTTTGATTTCTCAAATTGAACCTAAGTCTACTAATGAAGCTTGTGAAGATGAACATTGGATTAAAGCTATGAAAGAAGAATTGGATCAGATTGAAAAGAACAAGACATGGGAATTGGTCCCTATACCTAAAGACAAAAATGTGATTGGAACTAAATGGGTATTTAGGAACAAGATGAATGAACAAGGAGAAATAATTAGAAACAAAGCAAGATTGGTATGTAAGGGATACTCACAGCAAGAAGGAATTGACTATGAAGAGACTTTTTCCCTTGTGGCAAGACTTGAAGCAGTAAGAATATTTTTGGCTTATGTAGCATTTAAAAAATTCAAAGTGTATCAGATGGATGTGAAATTAACATTTCTAAATGGTGAATTAGAAGAAGAAGTCTACATTGAGTAGCATGAAGGTTTTCCTTTGACTCAAGGAGACATGGTATGTAAACTAAAGAAAGCATTGTATGGACTAAAGCAAGCACCTAGAACTTGGTATGCTAGATTAGATAAGTATTTGTTAAAATTGGGATTTACAAAAGGAACAGTTGATAGTAACTATACACAAAAGAAATTCAGAATGGATTGTTAGTTTTGGTTATTTTTGTTGAAGACATTATTTTTGGAGGAGAAGATGAAGCTAGTGACAAATTTGCTGATGAAATGAAGATAGAATTTGAAATGAGTATTATTCGAGAAATGAAATAATTTTTGGGATTACAAATAACACAAAAAAAAGATGGTATCTTTATAAGTTAAAAAAAGTACTTGAATGATTTGTTGAAAAGATTTAGTATGAAGAATTGTAAACCAGTTGGAACACCTATGGTTACAGGACATAAACTATCTAGCAAAGATGAGACACCAGAAGTTGAGAAAAAGAAATACAGATCTATGATTGGTGGATTGCAGTACTTGACACACACTAGACCTGATATACAACATTCAGTTGGAATGGTAGCAAGATTTCAAGCTGAACCTAGAGAGTCACATTATGCAGCAGTAAAAAGGATATTGAGATATCTTAGAGGCACAATGGACTATGGACTGTGGTATGAAAATTTTGATGATTTTACCATATGTGCATATACTAATGCTGATTGGGAAGGCAACGTTGATGATAAAAAAAGCACCAGTGGTGGAGCCTTTTTTCTTGGAGAAAGATTAGTTTCTTGGTTGAGCAAAAAGTAGAATTGTATTTCATAGAGTACAGCAGAAGAAGAATATGTAACAGCAGCAAACAATTGTAATCAGATAATTTGGATGAAGCAGATGTTGATGGACATTGGAATCAAGTTTGATGAGCCTATTGTCATATATTGTGACAATACAAGTACAGTTAGTATGTCTAATAATCCAGTTTTACATTCTAAAACAAAGCATATCGAGATCAAGTATCATGTTGTAAGAGAGAAAGTTGCAGATAAAGAAGTCAGACTAGAGTACATAAGCAGAAAGGAGCACATAGTAGATATATTTACTAAGCCTTTGCCTAAGGATACATTTGAGTATCTGAGAGGTATGCTTGGGGTTATGCCCCAACCTACTTTTGAGTAATGATGCAGTTGGCTGCATCCATCAAATGGTTTATGGCCCTATCTATTTTTTGGATTGGATGTTGGTACTTCCTCTATGGGGGAGTATGTGTATTTGAGCTGAGTCATTGAGGACTTTTGTGAATGTATTTTTTGAATAGTGTCTTTTGACATTGAACTATTGTTTGATGTAGTGATAGAATTTTTGTCATTGATGTCAATGGGGGAGAGAATCATGAAAAACATTGAGGAACTACATTTTTTGGAGAGATTGAATAGGATAACGAAGCAAGATTTGATTGATGATGAGTAGCAGTGCAGTTGAGTAGTAGTGATTGGATTTTTGGAACATTGGATGTTTTTCATCTATGTTTCCATCAATGCCAATGGGGGAGATTGTTAGGAATGAATGTTGAAGCCTTTGGTAGTCATTCTGTAGCAGTGGTTGTTGCATTCATGACTATGATTGTCATTAATGTCAACACAGTGATATTCTAGAGTTTAGCAGAGAAGCAAGCATAGTTTTGTTTTGTGCACATGTTATATTGTAGATTGAGTTATGTGCAGTTGATGGTATGTTATTTTTTATGTTATTATCCTATGGTTAAGAGCACAAAAAAAAATTCATTTATTCATGAAAGTTATAAGCATTTTGGTGGAAGCAGTATTCTGGTAGTATTCCTGTGTGGCGGTTTTTGGTAATCGGAGGATATCTCCTAGCCGGGATGGAATCTGATTTTGTGTAGTTAAAGGGAAGTTTGAGACTCATTAATGGTGAGGTGTTTCATAGTGCAAACTTTGAGGTCACATGATTAGAAAGTTATTGTATTTGGAAGCTGACAGTTTTATGTAATTTTGATGTAGCGTGTTGAAATTATTATTTTGTATTTATATGCCAACTCATTTGTAATTATTTGAGTGTGGTATAAAGGAAGGAATGTTTTCCTTGTTGAGATAGAGGATTGTAATAGTTGTAATATGAAGTTGTGAAAGTTGTGATGTGAATGTATGCATGAAGTGAAGAAAAGAGCTAATTCAGTGATGAAGGAAGACTTGCGAAGTAAATAGATCTGGATTTGTGATCTTGTGTAGCAGAGAGTGAAATTTTGGCATAGTGTGAAGGAGGTAACACATTTCATATTATTCTATTGAATAATCCTAAGATCTATTGGACAATGAGTTCAGAGATCTTGCCTTGAAGCTATTTGGGCAGTGGGTCCTTCTGTCTTCCATAACTCCTAACAGGGTTAGAATCTTTTAACAGGGATTCAAAATCTCCTAACATAGATTCATATGTACTAAATGTATTTCATAAGACTCCTAACAGGGTCCATCCTCTAACAAGGAACTTTCATATTAGTGCATCATTTTGTGGGCATCATTCCCATCGGGGTTTACTCTATGATCAAGAGGTTCCCTAGTTAACATATCTTGTGTTATTGTGTCATTATGTATGATTATCTTTCTATGGTTGGTTATTGTATTAATTATATGGTTTAAGGTTGTTGAAGTTGATATTGAAGTGAATGTTGATAAATGGTTTAATTATTAGATAACTGATTCACCCCCCCCCCCCCTCAGTTATCTTGGTGGTCTTTACTTTCTAACAGGTATGTCTTTTTGCATCTAGATGTCCTACAAGAATTCTCAAATATGAACATGATTATGCAAAGATTAGAAGAGATAAAGAATGTTAGTATGCCAGTGAAGGAATCTTTGATGATGATGATGATTTAGACAATGAGGAGATTGGATTTGTTGCTATTAAAGATGAACTTGTTCATGAGGAAAAAGCCTTAGTATCTCATGTTGACAAGAAAATTGAATGGATAATTGAGAGTGGATGTTCTCATCACATGACTGGTGATAAGAATAAATTTGTTAAATTAGTAAATTATGATAGAGGTGTTGTAAGGTTTGGGGATAATCTCCCAAAATCCATCATAGGAGTAGGATCCATCACTCTGGATGGAAAGACCAATGCAGACAATGTACTACTTGTTGAAGGACTGAAACACAACTTGTTGAGTGTTGGGCAGTTAATGGATAGAAACATTTAGTTAAGTTTTGCTGATGGGAAGTGCTCTATCAGAAGCAAGGAAAGAAAACTGGTTGCTACCAGATCAAGATCTAGATGTAATGTATTTGAACTAAACACATTTGGAGCCTCTTGTTTTGTTGTGAAGGTAGATGATAGCTAGTTATGGAATAGAAGATTTTGTCATGTTAACTTTGATAATATTGTGAAAGCAAGCATGGCCAATGTAGTAAGAGATCTACCAAATATTTTGAAACCTTCTAACACTATATGTAGAGAATGTGTTATGGGAAAGCAAACCAAAAATAGTCATAAAAGAAAAACATTTACATCAAAAAGGAAGTTGGATCTGGTACATACAGATCTATTTGGGCACACAAGAACAAAGTCATACTATGGTGAAATGTATTTCATACTCTTTGTTGATGACTTTTCTAGAATGATGTGGGTTACTTATTTGAGAGAGAAATCAAAAGAATTTGACAAATTCAAGTTGTTTAAAGAAAAAGAAATGGAAAGTGAATTTGAAATGTCCATGATAGGTGAAATGAAATTCTTCCTGGGATTGCAAATAACTCAGAATGACAATGGTATTTTCATTTCTCAGAGAAAGTATCTCAAAGAATTACTTAATAAATTCAGTATGGAAGATTGTAAACTGATAGGAACACCTATGGTGACTGGAAACAATCTAACAATTGACGATGAATCAAAATGTGTTTTTCAAACTTTGTATAGATCAATGGTTGGAGGGCTACAATATATGACTCACACTAGACCAGATATTGCTAATACTGTTGGAATTGTTGCTAGATACCAGGCAGAACCCAAAGAGACTCATCTAGCTATTGTGAAAAGGATACTAAGGTATCTCGGAGGAACCATAGACTATGGTTTATGGTATGACAGAAATGATATCTTTGGACTTCATGCTTATACTGATGTTGATTGGGCAGGAAATATTGATGACAGAAAAAATACAAGTGGTGGTGCATTTTGTTGGCAATTTGGCTAAGTTGATTACATAGATGTTGTCATTATGGAAACATATGATCCACATGAAGATCGCACAAGTTAGAGAGCAAGTATGACATAGTGCATTGCAAATTTGTCTAAGTGTGAGACAATGTTTTTACCAGTGAACCTGGACACAGTTTTTATTTGAGACATTGATTGAAGTTCAGTTCTTTCACACTTGAACATAGACTCTATGATGTCTATTGATCACCCATCTCAGAGTGCAAGTCATTACAGCCTATACGAAAGAAGTTATGACAATTTTACCGAAGACAGTGTCAAGTCGACAGGATAGAATATGAAGACAAAACTAGTAAAGAGTTAAGGGATTATTTTGTTTATCAAAAAAGTGACTTAACAATATAAAGGGATGACATCCTAGATGTTAAACCTTGGATAAATTTAGGTGTGTAAATGTAATTGTAATTGTAAGAAAAGTAGAGTAGACAATAGATGTATAGTGATGCGAAGTATATGATTCATATGTAATCATGATAGCGAAAGAGAAGCGAAGAGATATTGATGCAAGCAGTATAAGGTTATGTACCTTAACCTATTTTGTAATTAGTGTATATTGTACATTACTTGTTTGGGTAGTGGGCTCATCTGGTAATCACATTTTGTACTACCAACTCCTAACAGGGTTGAGGCTTCTAACAAGACCTATAGTCCCTTAATCAGGACTGATACACTATATGCTTGTAATAGACTTCTAACAGGGTCAACATCCTTAACAGGATATGTTTGATTAGTGGATCTTTTTGGGTACCATCCCCATCAGGGTTTTCCCTTGGCTAGGGTTTCCTCGAGAACAAATAATGTGTTATGAGTTCTTTAGTTTTATTGCTATGCATGTTGTTTAACTTCTTATGTTATGCATGTATAAAGATAATCATTTATATCCATAATTGGGCAAAAGATAAAGTTTTTAGAATACTGATTCACCCCCCTCCTCTCAGTATTCCCTATTTCTAACAATTGGTATCAGAGCTTAGTTACTTAGAAAAGAATCATTCAAGGAAAGCCTAGAAGCTTGAGTAAGATCTCTATGGATATGGATCAATTTCAGAAGAATCTTGAAGAAGCTCTTCAATAGATTGACCTAATTACTATTGAAAAAGATACTTTGAAAAGAAAGTATGATGATGCAAAGAACCTCATTGAGAAACTGAAAAACAAATTGGTATATTTGAGATCTAAAAAGGAATCTGAAGTTTTTATTGAAGATTATGATGACAATTTAGAAAAAGAAAATGAGATCCTTAAGCATGAACTAAAGATACAAAAATTGAAGCTTAGTTTAAAAGATGGAAATGGAAAGAATGAAGAAAATTTGAAATCTGAGAATGAAAGTGTAAAGACTGAAAATGAAGAACTAAAATCTAAACTTTGTAAAGTAACATCTGAACTTGAGAAAGTCAATTTGCAATATGATGAACTTGAGAAATACAATAAGATTGTGAAAGGTGAACTAACTCAATCCAAACAACAACTTGAAAGGCTATATTCAACTAGTGAGAAAATTGATGAACAAATATCTTATCAAAAACTATTCTATGATAAGACTGGTCTTGGATTCAACACTTTTAAAGAAAATGATGAAAGCAAGGAACCGGATCTAAAAATATTTGAAAGCATAGATGAGAAGTTGTCTGATGAGATCAAAAAATCTAAAGATACACCTAAAGAAGAAGAATCAATGAAGCAAGAGGCATCACCCAAAGGTATGAAAAGAGAATTCAAAGGTAGATTTTTTTCTTGTAATACTATTGGTCATATGAAGAGAGATTGCACAGGTAAGCAATTTAAACCTCTTAATGGTTATTGTTACAATTGTCATGGTTTTGGACATAGAGCTATTGAATGTAGGAAACCTAAATTTATTGAGAATAATGATGGTAGTAGAATGATTAGAAATACTAACAATGTAGATAAGAAACCTACTGAAGACATGAACAGAAGAAATGGAGTAATATGTTATAGATGCAACAAGGTTGGACACATTGCTAGAAACTGCAGATCACAAATCAATCAACCTGGACCAAGATATGGAAACAATGGAATTGTTTGTCAGATATACCACAAGATTGGACATACAAAAGGTTTTGTAGAATGAACAATAGAGTTTTTCATCCTAATCCTAATCCCAAAAATCATGCAAGAAGAAATGAAGATGCAAGTAACAGTCAGAAAGGATGCTGTAGTAAATCAGATGAAGTCAATTTTATCAAAAGCATAGATCAAGGAGACATATTCAACATTGAAGGTAATTAGGAATGTGAAGTATTGAAAGGTAAGAATGAATCTTTACCTGACCCATCTCAAAGTACTTAATTTATGAAAATTATAGTAGAATAGGAACTTAGATTAGTGTAGAAGTAGATATATGATGAACTGAGTCTTGCGCAGTTAATGCAAGGTAGTTTATGATGTTCTAATGCTATCATTAAGAGCACAAAGAAAAATATTATGTTTTGCGAGATCGTAAGAAGTTTTAAGTTTTGTAGGTTAGCATAAATAATTTTTTTGAAAGAAGTGGCAAAAGAATTGAATGCAATGTCAAATCTAAGTGAGATTGAATTAATAAAAGGTTATGATCAGTATTATTTGATCATCAAAGTGAATTCAAGTGTGAAGGAGATCGAAGAGAGGTGATTGAAAGCATTTTCCAAGGATTTGGAGAAGAATTTTGTGCCGAATCTATGCAAGCCCTAAAATTGTGAAATTAAGGTATTTTACTTGATAGATCTTTAAATCAGTAAAGGAATTTAGAGAAATCATGGATGTTTCTTTAATATACAATGTCAAAGATAAGAATAGACCTAAATTGAAAAGGGAACTAGTAGAACCCTTGGAAGATGACCCTAGGTTTTCTTTATCATCCGTACCAGACAAGGTTTTACACTTAGAAAATGTCAATAGTTATCTTGGATGAAAACTAGAGATGGTCAGTGATAGTGATTTCACAAATGAATATCAGAAGATTTACAATCAGGGTATGACACTGAAACAAGGTTTTGAATATTTGGAACATAATAAAATTGTTAAGTATGGATTATAGTATGAATTTGATAATGACAAATGCACTAAGATTATCTTGAGCAGAATTCATAATGGAAAGTTTTGGCTAGAAGATAGAGTGATAGATATTAGAACAGATTTGATTCATGAAGTCGGTGGATTATCTAAAAATGGAGTTACTCCTTTAAATGAGAAAAACATGAGGAAAATAGTCATTGATAACACAGATTCATCCTATAATGGTAGAGGAATTGTGATTAGTAAGATCAAACAAGATGATGTGAGATAGTTATGCAAGATCCTAACTATTAAGTTTTGTGCAAATTCAAGAGAGGATGACATGGTAGTTGGAATGGTGCATGTAGCCTATCTAATGTGTGTTGATAGGGTAGAAGTTGATATGTGTGAAATTCTAAGAATTCAATTATTTGAGAACTTGGAGAAGATTAAGAAAACTAAGTATACAAAGTTTAGGTTCTCATCCTTAATCACCTATATGTTTTTTCATCTATTGAGGAGATTTCCTTACAACATTTGAAATGAATGGAATGATGGACAAAATAAAATGGAAAGGATTAACCTAGTATATAGAAGACATGTTATTGACAGTGTAAATGAGAGTGCAGTACTGGTAATTAAGATATTTCAGAATATTGTGTCTAGCAGATCAAGGATCCCTAAGTCTCTTGTTGAAAAGTATAAAGATGATATATGTTTTATGGTGGATACTGACTTTACCTATATTGAAGCAGTGGAGCCTAGAACAGAGTTCATAGACCCTCTTGGCTATGAGATATCTGAGGTAGAAATAGAAGAATATGTTAGCAGGTTACTTAAGTGTAAGTTGGACACTTAGTGTAACAGGTTTGGAACCTTCGAGAACTTCAACTCTACAAAGATCTTAATTGAAGAGAAGCAGTCTAAGAAGAGAGTTGACAGCACCATAAACAAAATCCTAAAAGATACAGGGATGATAGAGTGTGATTTTTTGGTAGCAAAGAAAATAGCAACAACAATCAAAGAGAGTGGACAAAATGAAGTTTTGTCTATCGCTCCTTTATTATCAATTGCAATACATCAAGAAGAATCACAAGTGAAGGTAAAAGTGGAAGAAATAGAGAAGGATCAAGAAGAAAATATTTATACTAGATCCACTTCCTCCACACCTAGCAAAAGAGTAAAGGAAAGTGCTACTGGACCAAGAAAGAGACATAAAACTTTAGTGCAACCAGTTCCAAGAAAGATTGCAGAAATAATAGATGATGTCACTACTGTTAAGAAGAAAGCTTGGAAACTAAAGGTTGTAAAGCTTAATAAGAAGATCATTGAGAATGGATACTTTACAAGAATGGACAAGTACTATGATCTTTATGATTATATAGACAGGCTTAATTTGGAGAATGCAGTTGTTAAGCATATGATTTTGGCTAACAAGAAGTTTGATACAATTCAAGGATAGATAACTGATGATTTATATAATAAACTTGTGAATAGGAATAAGAGAGCATCAGAGGAGGACACAACTATCAGATAAAATCTTGTAAGCAAGCTTTGTGAAATAAGAGATGAAACACATTTTAATTAGATCATGAAAGCCTTAAGCACCCATCTAATAACCAAAAGGAGAACTATTCAGATTATGGGAGGCAGATATGAAGAAATCAATTTTGAGACAAAGCAAGCTATTATCAAGGTTATGACAGAAAATGCTGGAGAATCATCAGTTGCAGTAGAGCAAGTAGGTGAGATAGAATAAGAGGACATTCCCTCTCCTCCAACTATTAATATTGAAGACAAAACAATGAATTTAGAAGGAACAAAAATCACCTTGGATACTGATGAAAATGTATTCAAGAATTTGGATAACATTGTTGACAATCCAGCCTTTGAAGAACAAGAAGCTACAAAAGAAGAAGAGATGACAAAGACAATAGTTGTAGAACCACCAGTAACAAAGGAACAAGTTCCCATTCCCAGCAAAGAAGATATTAGTCTTACTCCTGAGACTGGAAAGAAGACCCAAATTGGATCTATGATTGAGCATTTGGGAAAGGAAGTAGATGATGATGATCAGTTGGAATTGATCACATCCTTAAATAAAATCATTGGCAACAATAAGAAAGTGAAGAGTCTTGAAGGATGTCTAAAGGAACTTACTGAAAAGTTACAAAGCACTGTAACTACACAAATTGTAGAAGTAGACCCTATGGAGAAATTAAAGAAGGTAATGAGCACTTTTGACAGTGAATTCACAAACTTGTCTGATATTGTAAAAGTGGAAGTACAAGCAACCTATGAGGCTAGAATACTTTTGAACATCAGTTAGAACATCAGGAATGATATCAACACTCTTGATATTTGTATCAAGGACTTGAGGAAGCATTTGGAAATAAGAAAATCTATGTACATATAGTGTACAAGAATAGAGACCTTGACAGTAGAAGAAGATTAGAAGATAAAGATGAAGGAAGAAGAAATTTTGAATGAAACTAACCTTTTGTCTAGCCCCAATGTGAAGATATGTGATGTTGAAAAGAAAGTTCGAAAGAAATATGATGAAATCAAAGTTGTGTAAGATGAGAGAGATAGAAAATTGAAAAGATTCACTCTTTTGAGAGAGCATACTTCTATGAAGTTAAGAATTATTGAAGAGCAGTTGGAAGAATGTCTTTTAGCTAAGACATCTTTTCAGAAGTTTAACTTTGAAAACCTCCAAGCATGTGAAATAACATCTTATGGACTGAACGCACTACTTAATGTGGTAGATTCCATTAAGAAATCATGGGAGAAGGAGATAGAAGCTATGAAGATACATTTTTCAGATTGTGTTGCAAGCCTACTGGCTTTGCAATAATTGAATTGAGGTATAATCTTTTTTGAGATACAATTTTGTAACCCTCCCTACCTTTATTTTGTCATTGTTGTCAAAAGGGGAGAGATATATAGCAGAAAATTGATAGTATATGATAAGGATTTATACTCTTAGGGGGAGTACTATATTAGAGATAATATCTTTTGAGGAGTTATAAGGATAGTATATATTTTATACTATGGCCATAATTTTGAGCAATTTTGAGATTTTGAGTTGTACACTTAGCCAATTTTCTCATATGTTGCCACCAATGACAAAGGGGGAGATTATTGGCAATTTGGCTGAGTTGATTACATAGATGTTGTCATTATGGAAACATATGATCCACATGAAGATCACATAGGTGAGAGAGAAAGTATGACAGAGTGCATTGCAAATTTGTCTAAGTGTGAGAAAGTGTTTTTACCAGTCAACCTGGACATAGTTTTTATTTGTGACATTGATTGAAGTAAGTTCAGTGCTTACACACTTGAAAATAGACTCTATGATTTCTATTAATCACCCATCTTAGAGCACAAGTTAGTACAGCATGTACGGAAGAAGTTATGACAGTTTTACCAAAGACAGTGTCAAGCCGACATGACAGAATATGAAGACAAAACTAGTAAAGAGTTAAGGGATTATTTTGTTTATCAAAATAATGACTTAACAATGTAAAGGGACAACATCCTAGATTTTAACCCTTGGATAAAGTTATGTGTATAAATTTAATTGTAATTGTGAGAGAAGTAGAGTAGACAATAGATGTATAGTGATGCGAAGTATATGATGCATATGTAATAGCGATAGTGAAAGAGTAGCGAAGAGATATTGATGCAAGTAGTATAATGTTATGTACCTTAACCTATTTTGTAATCAGTGTATATTTTACATTACTTGTTTAGGTAGTGGGCTCATCTAGTAATCACATTTTGTACTACCAACTCCTAACAGGGTTGAGGCTTCTAACAAGGCCTATAGTCCCTTAATCAGGACTGATACACTATATGCTTGTAATAGACTCCTAACAGGGTCAACATCCTTAATAGGATACTTTTGATTAGTGGATCTTTGTGGGTACCATTCCCACCAGGGTTTTCCCTTGGCCAAGGTTTCCTCAAGAAAAAACAATGTGTTGAGAGTTCTTTAGTTTTATTGATATGCATGTTGTTTAGTTTCTTAAGTTATGTATGTATAAAGATAATCTGGTATATCCATAATTGGGAAAAATATAAATTTTTTAGAATACTGATTCACCCCCCCCCCTTAGTATTCCCTATTTCTAACACATTTTTCCTTGGGAAAAATTTGGTCTCTTGGCTAAGTAAGAAACAAGATTGTATAGGACAATCTACTACTGAATTAGAATATGTTGCTGCTGGTATAAATTGCACTCAAATTGTTTGGATGAAACAAATGCTAATGGACATTGGAATAAATTGTAATGAGTTTATGGTTATCCATTGTGATAACACCAATACAGTAAACATGTCAAAGAATTCGGTAATGCACTCTAAAACTAAACACATTTCTATCAAGTATCACTTCTTAAGAGACAAGGTGGCAGAAAAAGAAATCAAGCTTGAATATATCAGTACAAAAGAGTAGATTGCAGACATTTTCACAAAGCCACTACTGAAAGACACCTTTGAATATCTTAGAGGTATGTTAGGGGTTTAGGCCCCTCCTAGTTAGAACTAAATGATGTAGAGATGCATCGGTCTAGAAGTGCTTAGAGCCTCATCATTTTCTGGACTCAATGTAGGGATCTACTCCTTAGGGGGAGTGATCATGGAAGAAAGTTTATCTATGAAGGAAGTTGGCACCCTTTGCCATTTTTTTCAAAGGGGAAGTAATGTTATGAGAAAATCCTCACTATTTGGGGAGGTTGTTCAGTTGAAGGACTTTTGGGTTGATACAACTTTGGGACAAGATTTTCCCATATGTTGACATCAATGCCAAAGGGGGAGATTGTTTGATATTGCTAATGCATGGGTGGTGATTAAGACATTTAATATGTTTAATCACTATGTTACTGAATGGGCACTCATACTATTGTCATTTGTGTTTTTTCACTGATGTCAACATATGCTTGTATGAATAAACCAAACTTGTAATCATAGTGTATGGAGGGTGTATGGATGTTTTAGATGCTATGAAGTCAGATGAGAGTTTAAATGGATTTTGTGATCTTATATCTGATATCACATCATTAATGGATGTATATTAAGGAAGAGACATCTATTTTGGTAAAGATTGGTCACTAGACTATGACAGTGAGAATTGACAGAGTTAGTCTCTAAGTTTTTGATATAAATATCAAAGGGATTGGATTCAAGGTATGTGATCTCAAAGGATGATATAAGATGTATTGACAAATGTTCATTGGTCAGTGCAAGGTGTGGAATTATTGGTGACATCATCTCTGATGTGTGCTTTGGCGATGGCTTATTCTAAAGCCGACTCAGGAAGTGAAGCTTGTGTTTTTTTTGACAAGCATAATTTAAGGATGTCAGTCCTAAATTTTTGTAATATAATCATTGTAAAATTGTATTAGATACTATGTGTATCTTAGCAAGGGCTCATGTAATTATTTGTAATTAGGAAAGCCTTACAGGCCGACCTGATCTTGGTAAAAAGTAATAAGGTATAAATGTAAGGTCTTTTGTTTGGAAAAGACATGGATGGATATATGTGATAGAAGAAGGTTGTGATCTTGTGTCTATTGTATGTAGAGAAGAGGATTTTTGGTGGACTTCATTGGAATTGATCAATAAAAGACAATTGTTGGCAAACAGCTCAAAAGATTGTGTAATTCTTCATATACACTTGTTGGGAACTAGTGAGTTCAGAAGGTAGACTTAACCTTCTTTGGGTAGTGAGCCCCCCCCCCTCCCCCTTTTTGTTCTTGACTCCTAATAGGGTCTGTCCTCTAACAAGGACTATGTACTATAATGTTGTAAAAAGCTCCTAACAGGGCTATATCTTCTAACAAGGATTACTATACTCTTAGTACATCATTAGTGGGTGGTAATTCCCACTGAGGTTTTTACCTTTAGCAGGATTTCCCTATAACCAAAATATTGAGTTGTTGTGTTGGTGTTCATTGGATTTGATATTGATAAGCTTCAAGTTTAAAGTTTAATATTCTTTCATATAACTGATTCACCCCCCCTCTTAGTTGTATTGTGGACTGTTAATCCTAACACTCCTGACCTTGGTCACACTAGTAGGTGATGGCCAATCCATAATCTCTATAATATTAGATGGGTCAACGATAATCCCATCTCTTGATATCACATGACCAAGATAATGAACCTCAGATCTGAAGAAGGAACACTTCGAAAAACTACCAAACAACTGATTCTCCCTCAAACATTGAAAAACCTCCCTCAAATGCTCCTCATGCTCATGCTCATCTTGAGAGTAGATCAAAATATCATCCAGGAATAATACCATAAATTTATCCAAGAAAGAGTAGAACACTCCATTCATGAACATGGTTGGAGCATTCATGAGTCCAAAAGGAACCACTGTGAACTCATAATGGCTATAGCATGTGTGCAACACAATCTTGTGGATATCACTCTCCACAATCCTCAATTGATGGTACCCCGACTTTAAGTCAATCTTAGAAAACACACAGGCACCCTGAAGCTAATCAAACAAGTCATCAATCATAGGAAGTGGATACTAATTTTTGATGGTCACGTTATTCAACTATCAGTAATCCATACACAACCTAAGAGATCCATCCTTCTTCTTAATGAAGATAACTAGTGCACCCAAAGTTGATACACTAGAATGAATGTGCCCTTTCTCCAAGAGCTATTCTAACTAAATCTTGAGCTCATTAAGCTCATGCATAGTCATTCAATAAGGTGCTCGAGATACAGGCTCTACTCCTGGCATAAGATCAATATGAAAATCCATCACTCTAGGTGGTGGAATACTAGGTAGCTCTGAAGGGAATACATGACGTAGGGCAGAGATGTAATAGGGACCAAAGGATGGTGCACCCTAATGATCCAAGCCTGCAACACATGTGCAGAAGCAAAAAACAACAAGAGTGAGAGAGAGAATTCCATATCCTTTCATAGATTATCATCACTTTGAATGATACATGATGGGATGTAAGGCCTTCCCAGTTTGGGCCTGATATTACAATGAATTCTAGAAGTCCTACAACATGCGAGGATCTATTAAAAATCACAATTCTAATGCCTTCTATCTTCTATCAAAACTGACTCCCTAAACTACCACCAAACATCTACATTTATACAAGAAGCTACAGAGCTGAGTTGGCCTTTAGCTCCATAATTAATGGAAGTAACAATCAAATTTGGGGCCACATGCTTCCCAATGATGGATTCCAAAATTAATTCTACCATCTAATATAAATGCACAAGTCGGCCACAATAGGAAATAAAACTAGACTCGTTAGTAAGCAAGATAACCAAGCAATAGACAGACAATGTTGAGTACCAATGAAATAACCAACCGCCCAGGAGATAACTGATGATACTCGGTAACCAAAGGAAATTGACCAACTACTGATTAACTCAGTCAAAGTAGAAATGGTGCACCACAAACAAAACTCAAAATTCTTTTTGGTGACACAGGATTGCCAAGGACCTGAGATGCTCCTGCATCAAACACCTGGGGTTGTTTTGAAATGATTCTTAGAATCATTTGGTAGGTCTGATCCGAGTTGCACCCAACTTAGACTATGAAATCCATGAACTATCTTCCATCAGTCTATTCTTCCACTTAACCAGATATTCCATGTACTATTTTCCTCTTGTACTTTTTCCAACTCTTTCCTTCAAAATTTGTTCAACTTCATCATTCTGCTTCTTAGGATATTCTATCAGTACTGTCACTTCTTCATCAGGTTCATGATACTCATACAAATCAACAATGTTCAAAATTAGTGATATGTCCATGTCATTAGGTAACTCAATCTCAGATGCATTTCCACTATCAAATTTCCTTAGAATCTTGCAAGGTCCAAACTTCTTCATCTTTATCTTTCCATATGTTCTAATAGGAAATTGAACTTTCTTCAAATGAACCATCACTTCATCACCAACATCAAATTTTTTATGTCTTCTTGATCTATCAGCTCTGTCTTTGTATTTTTTATTACTGTCTTCCAGCTTCAGCTTCACATCTTCATGCAATGTCTTCATATACTCAACAAATTTTACTCCTTCAACACTTCTATTATTCTAATCAGCAATGTCTCTCAAATCAAATATTCATCTCGGCTGTGTGCCATTCACAATCTCAAATGGTGTCTTTCCAATACTCCTATTCATTAAATTGTTATATACAAACTCTACTTGCGCCAACATAGAATCCCAGTTACTCAGTGTGTCTCCAACTAAACATCTCAAAAGATTTCCCAAAATTTTTTTCACAACCTTGGTCTGTCCATCAGTTTGTGGGTGAAATGTAGAACTATAATTCAATTCAGTGCCAAATTTCTTCCAAAGTGTTTTCCAAAAATAACCAATAAATTTACTATCTCAGTCAGAGATAATACTCCTCAGTAATCCATGCAATCTAAAAATTTCCTTAACAAAAATATCTACTACATTTACTACATCTGATGTCTTTCTACAAGGTATGAAATGTGTCATCTTATAAAATCTATCCACAACAAAAAATATAGAATCATTACCTCTTACTATCTTTGGTAAGCCAAGAACAAAATCCATACTGATATCAATCCAAGGTTTCTCAGGAATAGCAATCGGTGTATACAATACAGTATTCTAACTTACTCATTTTGCAACTTGACAAATTCCACAACTTTTCACAAATTTCTAAACATCTTTATATAACTACAGCCAATAGTATTTCTCCTTAAGCAAATTCCATGTTTTATCAATACCAAAATGTCGAGCCAAACCACTACTATGTTTCTCTTTTATCCAATTAGATCTCATTACTCCACTCGATATACACAACTGAATACCTTTGAACAACATACCTTCCTGAATGAAATATTCATCCCATTTAGTGTCTCGTTGATCTTGAATAGGTGCTTTGCACTTTATCCATGACTCAAAAAAATTAGGGTCATTTTCATACAAACCTCTCATCTCATCAAAACCAAGAACTTCAATTTTCATCTCGATCATCAAAGATCTTCTTCTACTCAATGCATCAGCTACTCAGTTAGTGATTCCACTCTTATGCTTTATCACAAATGTATAACTTTGCAAATACTCAACCCATTTCATATGTCTCTAATTCAACTTATTCTGACTACCCAAATATTGTAAAGCCTTATGATCAGTATACAACACAAATTCACTTGGTATCAAATAATGTCTCCATTTTTCCAATGCTTGAACAATAGCATAGAATTCTTGATCATACATAGAATATTTCCTTCTAGCATCATTCAAATTTTCACTAAAGAAATAAATAGGTTTACCTTCTTGACTCAACACAACTCCAATTGCACTTCCACTTGCATCGCATTCTACTTGAAATACTTTACTGAAATCAGGTAATGCCAAAATAGGTAATTAAGGAACCTTCTGCTTTAGGGTATTAAAACTTCTGTCAACTCCATGCGTCCACTTGAATTCTCTTTTGTCTCCTCTCATAGTCTTAGTTATAGCATTACAAGTTGAACTAAAATTCCTTATGAACTTTTGATAAAAACTTGCCAAACCATGAAATGATCTTACCTCACTAGCATTCACAGGTGTAGGCCAATTCAAAATAGCTTCAACCTTTTTAGGATCCATCTTCAAACCATCAGCTGAAATAACAAATCCCAAATACACAATTTCTTCTTTCATGAATGAACACTTTCTCAGATTTATCTACAACTTCTCCTCTTTCAATCTCTGCAAAACTTGTCTAACATGCAACAAATGTTCTTCTCTATTTTTACTAAATATCAGAATATCATCAAGATATACAATCACAAATTTAACCAAGAATTTCTTCAAATCTTCATTCATCAATCTCATAAAAGTACTTGGTGCATTAGTTAAACCAATGCGCATAACCAACCACTCATACAGACCTTCTTTTATCTTGAAAGCAATCTTCCATTCATCACCTTCTCTGATTCTGATATGATGATACCCAATTTCTAAATCAATCTTTGTGAAATACTTTTCTCCAGTCAAAGTGTCCATTATGTCATCCATTCTCGATATAGGAAACCTATACTTTACTGTTATCTTATTGATTTCTTTGGAATCAGTACATATTCTCCATTCTCCATTCTTCTTCAGTGCCAATACATTAGGTACTACATAAGGACTCAAACTTTCTCTAATCAAACCTTTCTCTAGCAACTCTTGAATCTATCAGTTCAATTCCTAATTCTTGGTAGGTGTCAACCAATGAGGTGCCTTATTTGGTAAACTAGCTCCAGGGATTAGATCCATACAATGATCAATGATTCTTTTCGGTGGCAAACCATCAGGTACATTATCAGAAATGATATCACTCTACTCAGTGAGTAACTTATCCTTAGGGATGTTATCCTCTATTTTCTTACTTGGCTTATTAGGAATCACAAAAAAATATACATCATTTCTCTTCAAAGAATTTACAAACTTCCTTCCTTCCATCAAGAAAACTTCCATAGATGTGCAAACATTACTAACAGGTTCTTCCATCAATGGTAGCAAGATTTGTTTCTTTCCATCAACCAAAAAAGTATACTTATGCAATCTTCCATCATATATAGCATGTCTATCATATTTCCAAGGTCTACCCAATAAAATATGACAAAAATCCATAGGCATGATATCACACAACACCTTATCATAGTATTTTCCAATCTTCAAATTCACATAACATTGTTCACATACCAGGAGTGTATGCTCATCTTTGATCCATGAAATCTGATAGGGCTTTGGATGTACCAACCTTTCCAACTACAATTTTGCAACCATCTCTTCAGATGCCAAGTTCTTCAAGCTACCACTGCCAATGATTAGCTTCCAAACTTTGTTAGAGACTCTACATCTGGTCTTGAACAAACTTTTCCTTATCAGATCTTCCTTCTTGCTTTCATTCCACAGTGCTCTCCTTACCATTAGGTTATTTTCCTTCTTAGGTTCATTTGGTAACTCTTCTTGCACCAAAGCATTCCTACTACTACCAGCCTTCTTACTAGCTTGTGTACATTCAAAAGATCTATGTCCTTCCTCTCCATAGTTATAAAAAGCTCCTCAAAAACTTCCTCTACCATAACCACCTCAGTAGTTACTGCCTTTGCCTCTAGAACTTTTTGTTGGAAATTTGGCTGAGTTGATTGCATAGATGTTTTCATTATGGAAACATATGATCCACATGAAGATCGCACAAGTTAGAGAGCAAGTATGACAGAGAGAATTGCATATTTGTCTAAGTGTGAGATAGTATTTTTACTAGTGTACCTAGACATAGTTTTTGTTTGCGACATTGACTGGAGTGAGTTCAGTGCTTGCACACTTGAACATAGACTATATGGTGACTAGTGATGATCCATATCAAAGTGCAAGTCAGTACGGCATGTACGGAAGAAGTTATGATAGTTTTACAGAAGATAGTGTGAAGCCGATAGGACAGTATATGAAGGCAGAATTGGTAAAGAGTTAAGGGATTATTTTGTTTATCAAAATAATGTCTTAACAATATAAAGGGATGACATCTTAGATTTTTACTCTTGGTTAAAGCTATTGGTATATATGTAAATGTATTTTTAATTGTAAAGTGTAAGAAATTGTAATAAGCAGCAAGCATTTGTAATAGTATGATGCGAAGTATATGAAGCATATGTAATAGCAATAGTGAAAGATCAATGAAGAGATATTGATGCAAGAAGAATAAGGTTATGTACCTTGACCTATTTTGTAATCAGTATATATTGTACATTACTTATTTGGGAAGTGGACTCATCTGGTAATCACATTTTGTACTACCAACTCCTAATAGGGTTGAGGCTTCTAACAAGGCCTATAGTCCCTTAATCAGGACTAATACACTATATGTTTGTAATAGAATCCTAACAGGGTCAACATCCTTAATAGGATACTTTTGATTAGTGGATCTTTGTGGGTATGATCCCCACTGGGGTTTTCCCTTGGCTAGGATTTCCTCGAGAACAAATCATGTGTTATGAGTTCTTTAGTTTTATTGCTATGCATATTATTTAGCTTCTTATTTTATGCATGTATAAAGATAATCCGTTATATCCATAATTGGGAAAAAGATAAATTTTGTAGAATAATGATTCAGCCCCCCCTCTCAGTATTCCCTATTTCTAACAATTGGTATCAGAGCCTAGTTACTCAGAAAAGAATCATTCAAGGAAAGCCTAGCAACTTGAGTAAGATCTCTATGGATATGGATCAACTACAGAAGAATCTTGAAGAAGCTCTTAAACAGATTGATATGCTTACTGATGAAAGAGACACTCTGAAAGGAAAATATGATGATGCAAAGAACTTCATTGCGAAATTGAAAAACAAATTAGAAGATCTGAGATCTGAAAAGAAATCCGAAGTTCTTATTGAAGATTGTGATGAGAATTTAGAAAAAGAAAATGAGATACTTAAGCATGAATTGAAGATAGAAAATGTGAAGCTTAGTTTGAAAGATGGAAATGGAAAGAATGAAGCAAATCTGAAATCTGACAATGAAAGTCTAAAAACTAAAAATGAAGGATTGAAATCTAAACTTGGAAATGTAACACCTAAACTTGAGAAAGTCAATGTGCAGTATGTTGAACTTAAGAAATACAATAAGATTGTGAAAGGTGAACTAACTTAATCCAAGCAACAACTTGAAAGGCTATATTCAACTAGCGAGAAGATTGATACACAAGCATCTTTTCAAAAACCATTCTATGATAAGATTGGTCTTGGATTTAACAGTCTCAAAGCAAATAATGAAAGCAAGGAACCAGATCTGAAAGTATCTGAAGCCTTAGATGAGAAGAAGTCTGATGAGATCAACAAATCTAAAGATACACCTAAAGAAGAAGAATCACCAAAGCAAGATGAATCATGCAAAGGTATGCAAAGAGAATTCAAAGGTAGATGTTTTTCTTGTAATACTATTGGTCATATGAAGAAAGATTGCACAGGTAAGAAATTTAAACCTCTTAATGATTATTGTTATAACTGTCATGGATTTGGGCATAGAGCTATTGAATGTAGCAAACCTAAATTTATTGAGAATAATAATAATAGTAGAATGTTTAGGAATACTAACAATGCAGATAAGAAACCTACTAAAGATATGAACAGAAGAAATGGAGTAACATGTTATAGATGCAACAAGGTTGGAAACATTGCTAGAAATTGCAGATCACAGATTAATCCACCTAGACCAAGATATGGAAGCAATGGAATTGTTTGTCTGATATGCAACAAGATTGGACATAAAACAAGGTTTTGCATAATGAACAATGGAGTTTTTCATCCTAACCCTAACCCTAGAAATCATGAAAGAAGAAATGAAGATGCAGGTAACAGATAGAAAGGTTGTTGTAGCAATACAAATCAAGTGAAGTTTGTTAAAAGCACAGATCAAGGAGACATATTCAACATTGAAGACAATCAAAAAGGTGAAGTATCAAGTGGTAGGAATGAATCCTTACCTAACCTATCTCAAAGCACTTAATTTATGAAAATTATAGTAGATTAGGAACTTAGATTAGTGTAGAAGTAGATTTATGATGAATTAAGTCTTGCGCAGTTAGTGGAAGGTAGTTTATGATATTATAATGCTATGGTTAAGAGAGCAAAGAAAAATATTATGTTTTGCAAGATCGCAAGAAGTTTTAAGTTTTGCAGGATAGCAGAAACAACTTTTTGGAAAGAAGCGGCAAAAGAATTGAATGCGATGTCAGAACTAAATGAGATTGAAGTAATAAAAGGTTATGATTGGTGTTATTTGATCATCAAAGTCAACACAAGTGTTAAAGAGATCAAAGAGAAGTGATTGAAATCTTTTTGCAATGATTTGGTGAAGGATTTTAGTGTTGAATCTACGCAAGCCCTAAAATTGTGAATTTGAGGTTTTTTACTTGACAGATTTGTGAATCGGTAAAAGGAATTTGAAGTAGTCATGGATGTATCTTTAATTCACAATGTTAGAGATAAAAATAGACCTAGAATGAAGAGGGAACTAGTTGAACCTCTAGAAGAAGACCCTAAGTTAGCATTATCATCCGTACCAAATAGAGTTTTTCATTTAGAGAATGTAAGAAGTTATCTGGGATGTAAGTTAGAAACCATTAGTGATAGTGATTTTACAAGTGAGAATGAGAAGATTTACAACCAGGACATGTCATTGAAACAAGGATATGATCATTTGAAAGACAATGAGATTGTTAAGTACGCATTGTAGTATGAGTTTGATAATGAAGAATGCACTAAGATAATGCTTAGTAGAATTCATAATGGGAATTTTTGGCTAGAAGATAGAGTAATAGACATTATAGTTGATTTGATTCATGAAGTCACTAGACTGTCTAAATCTGGAGCTATTCCTTTAAATGAGAAGAACATGAGAAAGATAGTCATTGATAACACTAATTCATCCTATAATGGCAGAGGAATTGTAATTAGTAAGTTCAAACAACCTGATGTTAGATACCTATGCAAGATCCTAACAACAAAGTTTTGTGTAAATTCAAGAGAGGATGACATGGCAGCTAGAATGGTACACAGCTTATTTGATATGTGTTGACAAAGCCCCAGTTGATATGTGTGAAATTCTAAGAATTCAACTGTTTGAGAACTTGGAGAAGATTAAGAAGAAAAAGTATGCACAATTTAGATTTTCATCTTTGACCACTTACATGTTTTTTCATCTTTTGAGGAGATTTCCTTACACCATAGGAAATGATTGGATTGATGGACTAAATACAATGGAAAGGATTAATGTAGTATACAGAAAGCATGTTATTGATAGTGTTAATGAGAGTGCAGTACTTGTTATTAAGACATTTTAGAATATTGTGTCTAGTAGATCAAGGATTCCATAGTCTCTTGTGGAGAAATACAAGAATGAAATATGCTTTATGGTTGACACTGACTTTACATACATTGAAGAAATTGAACCTAGAATTGAGTTCATAGACCCTCTTGGCTATGAAATATCTGAAACAAAGACAGAAGAATATGTGAACATGCTACTTAAGTGTAAGGTTGACACTCACAGTAATAGATTTGGAACTTTAGAAGAAAATTTCAACTCCGCAAAGGCTATACTTGAGGAGAAACAATCTAAGAAAAGAGTTGACAGCACTATTAAGAAGATATTGAAGGATATAGGATTGATAGAGAGAGAATTCTTAGTGGCAAAGTAGACATCAATAGCAATCAGAGATATTGGATAGAAAGAGATTTTATCTATACCTCCCTTATCATCTAGTGCAACACCAATCAAGGTGAAAGTAGAGGAACCTGAGAAGGAACAAGTAGCAAGTAAACCCACTAGATCTACCTCCTCCACACCAAGAAAGAGAGTGAAAGAAATTTCTACTAGACTTGATAAGAGGTAGAAAACTTTGGTGCCACCAGTACCTAGGAAAATTGTAGAAATTAAAGATGATGGCACTTTTGTGAAGAAGAAAGCATGAAAACCTAGAGTTGAGAGAGTGAATGAAGAAATTATAAAAGATGGAGACTTCATTAAAATGAATAAGTACTATGACCTCTATGACTATTATAATAAATAAAATCTTGAAAATGTAGTGGTCAAGCATTTGATTCTGGTGAATAAGAGTTTTGACTCTATTCAGGAAAAGATAACTGATGACTTATTGTAGAAACTTGCTAACAGGAAGATGAGAACACAAGAAGAAGACAAATCTATCAGAGAGAATCTTGTGAAGAAACTATGTGATGTAAGAGATGATGAACATCTTAAACAAATTTTGAAGCCCCTTAGCACCCATTTAAGGACCAAAATGAGAACCATTCAGATTATGGCAGGACAGTATGAACAAGTGAATGTAGAGACTGAACAAGCAATAGTTAAATTTATGGCAGAAATTGTTGGAGAGACATCAGTTGTAGCAGAGCAAGCAGTAGAAGTAGAACAAGAGGATATTCCCTCTCCAACAACTATAAACATTGAAGAAGAATCTATGAATGTTGAAGGTACAAGGATCACCTTGGATACTGATGATAATGTATTCAAGAATCTAGAGAACATTGTTGACAATTCAGCTCTTGATGAACCGGATAGAACTGTAGAAGTGGAGAAGACCCAATTTACCATTGAAGAACCCAAAGTATCAAAAGTACAAGCATATGTACCCTCTATAGAAGAAATTAGTCTTACTCCTGAGACTGGAAAGAAGAAGCAAACTGGATCTTTGTTTGAGGATTTGGGAAAAGAAGTGGATGATGATGATCAAATGGAATTGATCACATCTTTGAATAAAATCATTCAGAAGAATAAGAAAGTTAAAAGTCTAGAAGGATGTCTGAAGGACCTAACTAAAAAGCTACAAAGTATTATGACCACACAGATTGTAGAAGACCCTATGGACAAGGAAAAGAAAGTGATGAGCACTTTTGATGATGAGTTCACTAACCTAGCTGATATTGCAAAAGTGAAAGCATAGGTAGACTATGAGGCTAGAATATTATTGAACATCAATCAGTACATCAGCAATGATATCAATACTCTTGATATCTATATCAAAGATTTGAGGAAACATTTGGAGATAGGAAAATCTTTGTACATACAATGTACAAAATTAGAAACTTTGACAGTTGAGGAAGATTAGAAGATAAAATTGAAGGAAGCTGCGATTATGAATGAAACAAACCTTCTATCTAACCCTAATGTGAAGATTAGTAATGTTGAAAATAAAGTTAGGAAACTTTTTGATGAAATTATAATTTTACAAGATGAGAAAGATAGGAAGTTGAGGAGATATACTCTTTTGAAAGAGCATGTTACTATGAAGTTAAGTGTTATTGAAGAGCAGTTAGAAGATTGTCTTACAGCTAAGAGATCTTTTTAGAAATTCAACTTTGAAAACCTCCAAGCTTGTCAAATAGCATCTTATGGACTGAGCACACTACTCAATGTGGTTGATTCCATTAAGAAGTCATGGTAAAAGGAGATAGAAAATATGAAGATAGATTTTAGAGATTGTGTTGCAAGCCTACTAGCTTTGCAATAAATACATTGAGGTATAACTCTTTTTTGATACAATTTTGTAGCCCTCCCTACCTTTATTTTTTCATTGTTGTCAAAGGGGGAGAGATATTTAGCAGAAAATTGATAATATATGATAAGAGTTGATACTCTTAGGGGGAGTATTGTATTTTAGATAAGATTTTTTTGAGGAGTTATAAGGATAGTATATATATGTTATACTATGGCTTCAATTTTTTCAATTTTGAGATTTTGGAGTTGCACACTTAGCCAATTTTCTCATGTGTTGCCACCAATGACAAAGGGGGAGATTGTTTGCAATTTGGCTGAGTTGATTGCATAGATGTTGTCATTATGGAAACATATGATCCACATGAAGATTGCACAAGTTAGAGAGAAAGTATGATAGATCACATTGTTAGGAATGAATGGAAAGTGTTGTGACAGTCATTCTATAGCAGTTGTTGTTGCATTCATGACTTGGATTGTCATTGATGTCAACATAGTGATATTCTAGATATTAGCAGGAAAGTAGGTACAGTTTTGTTTTGCACACATGTTGTATTATAGATTGGATTTTGTGTAGTTGATGGTATGTTCTTTGGTGTGTTATTAACCTATGTTTAATAGCGCAAAAAGAAATTCAATCATTTGTAAGAGTTATGAGCATTTTGGTGAAAGCAGTGTTTAGACAGTGTTTCTGTGTAGCGATGTTCAAAAATTGGAGGATATCTCTTAGCTGGGATGGAATCTAATTTTGTGAAATTAAAGGGATGTTGGAGACTCATTAATGATGATGTGGTTCATAGCACAAACTTTGAGGATATGTTTGGAGAAAGTTACAGTATCTGGAAGCCGACAGTTTTATGTGAATTCTATGTGTAGCGTGTAGAATTTATTATTTTGTAATTAAGGACCGACTCATTTGTAATTATTTGAGTTTGGTATATAAGAAGGAATTTTTTCCTTATTGTAATGTGTACTATGAAGAGTGAGATGCAAATATATGCATGAAGTGAAGAAAAGAGCTAATTCAGTGATGAAGGAAGACTTGTGAGTACAGAGATCTGGAATTGTGATCTTGTGTAGCAGAGAGTGCAGTTTTGGCATAGTGTGAAGGAGGTAATATATTTCATATTATTCTATTGAATAATTCTAAGATCTTTTGGACAGTGGGTTCAGAGATCTTGCCTTGAAGCTGTTTGGGCAATGGGTCCTTCTGTCTTCCATAAACTCTTAACTGGGTTAGAATCTTTTAATAGGGATTCAAAATCTCCTAATAGGGATTTATATGTACTAAATGTATTTTATAATACTCCTAACAGGGTCCATCCTCTAACAAGGAACTTTAATATTAGTGTATCATTTTGTGGGCATCATTCCCACCGGGGTTTACTCTTTTCAAGAGGTTCCCTAGTCAACATATCTTGTGTTATTGTGCAATTGTGTATGATTATCTTTCTATGGTTGATCAATACATTGATTATATTGTTTAAAGCTATTGAATGGATAAATTATCTGATAATTGATTCACCCCCCCCTCTCAGTTATCTTGGGGGTCTTTACTTTCTAACAATTAGTATCAGAGCGGCAGAACCTTGAAAGAAAAGTTTAACAACTTAAGGAGATCCATGGTGAATTTCAGAAAACAAAGCCCTAAGTTTGATGGAGTAAATTTTGACAGTTGGAAAGAAAAGATGAAGACACATCTATTGTGTTTAGGACCAAGTTATTGGTTGATTACAAAGAATGAGAAGACTATCATTGAGGATGACAATCTAGAGGCAGGAACTAAAGATGAACTAGATCTATTCATGTGTAACATACTTGCAAGAGAAGCACTTTTGTCAGCACTACCACAGAATGAATATAGTCAGGTAAGAAGTTTGAAAACATCTCATGCAATTTGGAAAGCTTTACATTCTACTTTTGAAGGTGATGAACATGCAAAGAAGGCTAGATTACATAATTGGATTTGTGCATTTGAAGATATCAGAATGATGGAAGATGAATCTATTAGAAGCTATATTGGTAGGATGTCTAAGATTGTAACAAGAATAAAGTCTTTTGGAGGTGATAAGATAGATAATGAAGTGATATGGAAAATTCTGAGAACTTTGACACCAGTATTCAAGTAGACAACATAGATGATTGAACAAGCGATACCTTGTACATCAAACTTTTCAAGAGAGACTCTTCTTGGAAGATTAGAAATAGCAAAGATGAACTTGAGATTATCAGGAGAGCTACCTAGAATGGAAACAACATTCAGTGCTCTTAGAATTAGACCTACAAGAAGTACTAGTGTGAATAAAGATTATGCCAGTAGTAGCAGATCTAAGGAAGATAAGAAGATTGATGAAGGTATTGCATTACTTGTAAAAAGAGAACTAGATGAGAAGAAAATATTTAAATGTTGGACTTGTCAAGAATATGGTCATTTTGCATCTAAATGTCCTAAAAGAGTTAAGAAGTATAGAAGCAACTTTAAACCTAGGAGATCTAAAGAATGTTATTATTGCAAATGATGAAGATCTTGAAGCAGGAATTGAAAAACATTTAAGTGACACTGATAATGATAACTTTGAGGAAACAAGATTTGTAGTAATTAAAGAAGAAAGTTCTGAATCTGATAAAAGGGAAGAAAAAGCATTAGTTTCACAAGTTGAAAAGAAATCTGATTGGATTATAGACAGTGGTTGTTCACACCATATGACTAGAGATAAAAGAAAGTTTGTTAAGTTAGATAATTATGATGGAGGAATTGTTAGGGTTGGTAACAATGCAGATTGTTTGATTAAGGGAATAGGATCTATTACTCTTGATGGAAAGACTAACACTGATGATGTTTACTTTGTTGATGGACTGAGACATAATCTACTAAGCGTTGGACAATTGGCTAATAAGGGTTATCAAGTTTGGTTTTCTAAGAAAACTTGCGTGATAAAAGATAAAGATGGAAATTTGATTGGAATAGGATCCAGAACTAGAGGTAATGTATTTCAGTTGAATCCTACTAAGATGACATGTTTGATTACTAGGATTGATGATAGTTGGTTATGGCATAAAAGGTTTTTTCATATAATCTTTGATAATATTGTCAAGGTGAGTACTACACTTGCGGTAAGAGATTTACCTAGAATTATGAAACTTACTAACATGATTTGAAAAGAATGTATGATGGCAAAGCATAAAAGGAGTTCATTTCCCAACAAGAAGTACACATCGACAGAAAAGCTAGAGATTGTTCATACAGACTTGAGTGGTCCTACTAGGACTAGAGGATTCTATGGTGAAAGGTATTTTATGATTCTTGTTGATGATTTTAAAAGAATGATGTGGATTGCATTTTTGAAAGAAAAATCTGAAGCATTTGATAAATTTAAGATCATGAAAAGAAAAATTGAGAATGAATCTGGAATGAAGATTAAGTGTCTAAGATCTGATAGAGGTGGTGAAGTTACATTTAGAGAGTTTAACACTTTTTGTGAAATGAATGGCATTAAGAGACAACTTTCAGCCCCTAGAACACCAGAACAAAATGGTATTGCAAAAAGAAGGAACAGGTCAATAACTGAAGCAGCAAGAGCTATGTTGTTTGAAAATGATTGGGCTAAAACTTTTTGGGGAGAAGCAGTGAACATAGCAGTATACACTATGAACAGAGTACAAATCAGAGCAAATACAAACAAGACACCTTATGAATTATGGTTTGGACATACACCCTCAGTTAAGTATTTTAGAATTTTTGGAATATTTCTTGGATATTCTTTAAAAAGCAAAGCATGTAGATGTTATAACAAAAGAACTAAGACTATTGTTGAAAGTGCAAATGTAAAAGTTGATGAGAAGTTTAAAATTCAAGAAAGAATGCTTGATTATGAATCTGATGGAGAAGCACAACCTCAGCCTAACATTGAAAATGTAGAATTATTCTTTGAAACTAAAAATGATTTGCTGAATGAAAGTCATACTGAAGAAAACAGAGAAGAAAACAGAGAAGAAAATAGAGAAGAAAACAAAGAAGAAAGAAGAGAAAAATCTATAGTCGGAACAAGATCAGTAACTATGACACTTAATAGGTATACTTCAAGACATCACCCTATTGAGCAAGTTATTGGAAGTTTAGATAGAGGAGTTTTGACTTGAAATAAGGTACATTTATGTTTGATTTCTCAAATTGAACCTAAGACTACTAATGAAGCTTGTGAAGATGAACATTGGATCAATGCTATGAAAGAAGAACTAGAGCAGATTGAAAAAAACAAGACATGGGAATTGGTCCCTAGACCTGACGACAAGAATGTGAATTGAACAAAGTCGGTATTCAGAAACAAGATGAATGAACAAGGAGAAGTGATAAGAAACAAAACAAGATTTGTATGTAAAGGATATTCACAACAAGAAGGAATTGACTATGAAGAAACTTTTTCACCTGTGGCCAGACTTGAAGCAGTGAGAATGTTTCTAGCATATGCAACTTACAAGAAATTCAGAGTGTATCGGATGGATGTGAAGTCAAAATTTTTGAATGGTGAATTGGAAGAAGTCTACATTGAGTAGCCTGAAGGTTTTCCTTTGACACAAGAAGGAGATATGGTATGTAAGTTAAAGAAAGCTTTATATGGATTAAAACAAGCACCTAGAACGTGGTATGTAAGATTGGATAAGTATTTATTGAAATTGGGATTTATAAAAGGAACAGAAGATAGTAACTTATACACAAAAGAAATTGAGAATGGTTTGTTGGTTATAGTTATATTTTTTGATGATATTATCTTTGGAGGAGAAGATGAAGCTAGTGACAAATTTGCAGATGAAATGAAGACTGAATTTGAGATGAGCATGATTGGATAAATGAAATATTTTGTGGGATTATAGATAACACAAATCAAGGAAGGTATATTTGTAAGTCAGAGTAAGTATTTAAATGAATTATTGAAAATATTTGGAATGGAAGATTCTAAACCTATTGGAACACCTATGGTAACCAGACATAAGTTATCTAGCAAAGATGAGACACCAACAGTTGAGCAGGAAAAGTACAAATCTATGATTGGAGGATTGCAGTACTTGACACATACAAGACCTGATATAGCACATTCAGTGGGGATTATAGCAAGATTTCAAGCAGAACCTAGAGAATCACATTATGCAGCAGTAAAGAGGATACTCAGATATCTGAAAGGAACAATGGATTATGGATTATGGTATGAGAATTCTGATAATTTTACTTTATGTGCCTATAATGATGCATATTGGGGAGGCAGCGTTGATGACAAGAAAAGCACCAGTGGTGGAGCCTTTTTTCTTGGAGGTAAATTGGTCTCTTGGCTAAGTAACAAGCAAAATTGTACTTCACAAAGCACAACAAAAGTAGAATATGTTGCAGCAGCAAATAATTGTAATCAGATTATTTGGATGAAGAAGATGTTGAAATATATTGGAATAAAGTTTGATGAGCCTGTTGTTATACATTGTGATAACACTAGTATAGTGAGTATGTCAAAAAATCCTATTTTACATTCTAAGACTAAACAGATTGAGATCAAGTATCATGTTGTAAGAGAGAAAGTTGCAGAAAAAGAAGTAAGATTGGAGTACATAAGTACAAAGGAGTAGATAGCAGATATATTTACAAAGCCTTTACCTAAGGATACATTTGTGTATCCGAGAGGTATGCTTGGGGTTATGCCCCAACCTATTTTTGAAAATTGATGCAGATGATTGCATCCGTCTAGTGTTATATGAGCCCTACTTTCTTCTGGATTGGATGTTGGAACTTCCTCTATGGGGGAGTTTATGAGCTGAGTCATGAGGACTCTTGTTATTGTATTTTTTTCTAAAAAGTGTCTTTTGAAATTAAGTTTTTGTTGACTTAGTGATAGAATTTCTATCATTGATGTCAATGGGGTAGAGATATACATGAAAAACATTGTGGATTGTATGAGAGAGCTGAATAGGAAAATGAAGCAAGATTTGATTTGATATTTTGTAGTGACATTGCAGTATTGGATTTTTGGAACATTGGATGTTTTTCATCTATGTTGTCATCAATGCCAATGGGGGAGATTGTTAGGAATGAATGCAAAGTTTTTTGGTAGTCATTCTGTAGCAGTTGTTGTTGCATTCATGACTTGGATTGTCATTGATGTCAACACAGTGATATTCTAGATATTAGCAGGAAAGTAGGTACAATTTTATTTTGTGCACATGTTGTATTGTAGATTGGATTTTGTGTAGTTGATGGTATGTTCTTTGTTGTGTTATTAACCTATGGTTAACAGTGCAAAAAGAAATTCATTCATTTTTAAGAGTTATGAGCATTTTGGTGAAAGTAGTGTTTAGACAGTGTTTTTGTGTAGCGATGTTCAGAAATTGGAGGATATCTCTTAGCTGGGATGGAATCTGATTTTGTGCAATTAAAGGGATGTTGGAGACTCATTAATGATGATGTGGTTCATAGAAAAAACTTTGAGGATATGTTTGGAGAAAGTTACAGTATCTGGAAGCCGATAGTTTTATGTGAATTCTGTGTGGAGCGCGTAGAATTTATTATTTTGTAATTGAGGAGCAACTCATTTGTAATTATTTGAGTTTGGTATATAAGAAGGAATTTTTTCCTTATTTTAATGTGTACCATGAAGATTGAGATGCGAATATATGCATGAAGTGAAGAAAAGAGCTAATTCAGTGATGAAGGAAGACTTGTGAGTACAGAGATCTAGAATTGTGATCTTGTGTAGCAGAGAGTGCAGTTTTGGCATAGTGTGAAGGAGGTAATATATTTCATATTATTATATTGAATAATTCTAAGATCTTTTGGACAGTGGGTTCAGAGATCTTGCCTTGAAGCTGTTTGGGCAGTGGGTCCTTCTGTCTTCCCTAAACTCTTAGCTGGGTTAGAATCTTTTAACAAGGATTCAAAATCTCCTAACAGGAATTTATATGTACTAAATGTATTTCATAAGACTCCTAAAAAGTTCCATCCTCTAACAAGGAACTTTCATATTAGTGCATCATTTTGTGGGCATCATTCCCACCGGGGTTTACTCTTTTCAAGAGGTTCCCTAGTCAACATATCTTGTGTTATTGTGCAATTGTGTATGATTATCTTTCTATGGTTGATCAGTACATTGATTATATGGTTTAAAGCTATTGAATGGATAAATTATCTGATAACTGATTCAGCCCCCCCCCCCCCCCCCCCCCCCCCCGCCTCTCATTTATCTTGGGGATCTTTACTTTCTAACACACATTGCATATTTGTCTAAGTGTGAGACAATATTTTTACCAGTGTACCCGGACATAGTTTTTGTTTGTAATGTTGACTAGAGTGAGTTCAGTGCTTGCACACTTGAACATATACTCTATGGTGACTAGTGATGAGACATCTTAGAGTGCAACTCAGTACGGCATGTATGGAAGAAGTTATGATAGTTTTATCGAAGACAGTGTGAAGCCGACATGACAGTATATGAAGGTAGAATTGGTAAAGAGTTAAGGGATTATTTTGTTTATCAAAATAATGTCTTAACAATATAAAGGGATGAAATCTTAGATGTTTACTCTTTGTTAAAGCTATTGGTATATATGTAAATGTATTTTTAATTGTAAAGTGTAAGAAATTGTAATAAGCAGCAAGCATTTGTAATAGTATGATGCGAAGTATATGAAGCATATGTAAGAGCGATAGTGAAAGATCAATGAAGAGATATTGATGCAAGAAGAATAAGGTTATGTAACTTGACATATTTTTTAATTAGTGTATATTGTACATTACTTGTTTGGGAAGTGGGCTCAGCTGGTAATCACATTTTGTACTACCAACTCCTAACAGGGTTGAGGCTTCTAACAAGCCCTATAGTCCCTTAATCAGGACTGATAAACTATATGTTTGTAATAGACTCCTAACAGGGTTAACATCCTTAATAGGATACTTTTGATTAGTGGATCTTTGTGGGTACCATCCCCATCAGGGTTTTCCCCTGGCTAGGGTTTCCTCGAGAACAAATCATGTGTTATGAGCTCTTTAGTTTTATTGCTATGCATGTTTTTTAGCTTCTTATGTTATCCATGTATAAAGAAAATCTGTTATATCCATAATTGGGAAAAAGATAAAGTTTTTAGAATACTGATTCACCCCCTGCTCTCAGTATTCCCTATTTCTAACACTTTCACCTTTCCACTTGGTCTTTCCTTTGTCTAGAGTTGTCTTTTCTAGTTCAGATCTACCATTTTCACCATTAGATCTACCTCTTCCTCTAGGGAATCTACCACCTTGACCTCTTTGTCTTTGCTCATGTTTCTTGTTCAATTTCTCCTTGACTTTCAAAGTAAATTGATAAGCATCTTCAATGTTCTCCAATTTTACCATACTAATTTCCTCTTGGATGGAAACCCTCAAACCATTTAGGTATCTACCGATTCTTTCCACATCATCTTCATCATGTCCAAATCTGATATCTAATCTATAGAATTGCTTAGTATACTCTTTTACTGAGCTATCTTTCTATCTCAAATTTTGCATTCATCGAACTAGGTTAATCTGATAATCATAGGGTAAGAACTTTCCTTTCAATTTGTTCACCATTTTACTCCATACCTTGATTTTTTCTTTACCCTTCCTTTTTATATCAATCTGCAGATGTTCCCACCATAAGGATGCATGAGTTTTCAACTTTGTGCTTGCAATTTTCACCTTTTTATCCTCAGGGATATTTTCATACTCAAAATACTTTTCCATTTCGGTGATCCAGTCCACCAATTCATCAGAATCTAGCTTTCCACTATACCTAGTTGGATTGAAATGTCGTGTTGACTTTAAACTTGTTAAAGCCTTCAAAAATATTTCTTTTCCTTGATCCATAACAAGAGCAGGTTCTACATTTTCCTGTTCTTCTTGAATTTCATCATCACTAACACCTTCAAGATGTCTGCCTCTTCTTTAGGCTATCTCAACTGCTTCCAATCTAGCAACAATTTGTCTTAGCATATCTGCCAATCTTGGATCTGAATCTCACCTCCCACAAACTATCTTGACAACCCTCTATAATTACAGGTCAGATTGTAATCTACTACCCCACAACAATTCAACTAGGGCTTTAAGAGGAACCTGTAAACCTAGATCTACAGACCTAGATCAAGATCTCAACCTAGCTCTAATACCACCTGAGGTAGGGTAGGGATGCAAGAGGGGCAAAAGGATAGAGCACCCTAATTATCCAAGCTTGCAACACATGTGTGGAACCAACAAACAACAAGAGTGAGAGAGACAATGCAAGATCCTTTCATAGATTATCATCACTTTGAATGATACATGCTAGGCTGTAAGGCCTTCCCAGTAAGGGCCTGATATTATAATGAATTCTAGAAGTCCTCCAACATGTGAGGATCTATTACAAATCACAATTCTAATGCCTTCTATCTTCTATCAAAACTAACTCTCTAAACTACCACCAAACATCTACATTTATATAAGAAGCTACTGAGATGAGTCAACCTTTAGATCCATAATTAATGGAAGTAATGGTCAAATCTAGGACCACACACTTCCCAATGATGGATTTGAGCATTAATTCTACCATCCAATATAAATGCACAGGTTGGCCACAACAGGAAATAAAACTAGACTCATCCATAAGCAAGATAATCGAGTAGCGGATAGACAACGTCGAGCGCTAGTGAAATAACTGACCGCCTAGGAGATAACTAATGATACTCGGTAACCAAAGGAAACTGACCAACTATAGACTAAATCGGTCAAAGTAGAAACTGAGCACCATAGATAAAACTCAAAATTCTTTTTGGTGATGCAGGATTTCCAAGGACCAGAGATGCTCCTGCATCAATACATCTATAAATTCTAACAAGATAGGATGGTCATCAAGGGAAGGCTCCTTCTCAACCTCCTCCTCTCATTCACTAATGGTGATGGAAAATAAATGACAACCCTTTCACATGCACCGCTTAAGTTGCATGGTGGAAACCATACAAAGAGAGATAGGTCTCTGAACTCCTAAGATAATCGAAGGCACACCAAATTCATCTACACACTCAATCCTCTTCTACCTACAATCCATCTTGGCATTGTGGGCATAAAGCCAATCCATGCCAAGAATGACATCGTAAGATCCAAGTGGTGTGATACGTAGGTCAATTGTCATGGTCAAGTCAATAATCTAAATTTGGCATCCTCTCACTAAGGAACTAACTGACACCCTAGCACCCTAGGCTAACTCAACTTCCCAAATCACATCCTTCCTAGCTACCACTAGCCCACAATGCTCCACTACAAAAGGAGTAATAAAAGAATCAGTAGCTCCTAAGTCAAACAAAATAGAAATACTAATACCTCCATGTTGGAAATTTGGCTGAGGTATGTACATAGATGTTGTCATTATGGAAACATATGTTCTCTATGAAGATCACATAAGATGGAAAGTAAGTATGGAAGATCGCAGACTAAAATTGTCTAAGTATGGAACAACCTTTTTGACAGAGCACCCGATACAGTTTGTTTTGGTGACGTTCACTGGAGCATGATTAGAGTTTTCACAATTGAACATAGACTCTATGATGTCTAAGGATACCCCATCTCAGTGTGCAAAAGAGTATGGATAGTACGGACAAAGTTATGATGGTTTACCGATGACAGAGTACAGCCAACAGAGCAGTTTTGAAGACAAAACTAGTAAATGAATTAAGGGATTATTTTTCTTATCAAAATAATGACTTAATATTATAAAGAGATGATATCCTAGATGTTTACTCTTGGATAGAGATATGCAAGCTGACAGGAGAAAGATATTATGTTTATATCTTGTATAAATAAAGATGTACTGAACATACTTGAAATGTAACATGTAATATATGTAACTTGTGATAGCAGCGAAAGTTGTTGATGCCAAGTTGTAAGTAGTACCATATTGTAATCAGTAAACATTTTTATTACTTGTTTGGGAAGTGAGATCATCTAGTAATCAAGTTTTGTATCTACAACTCCTAATAGGGTTGAGGCTTCTAACAAGGCCTATAGTCCCTTAACTAGGACTGATACACTATATGATTGTAACAGGCTCCTAACAAGGTCAACATCCTTAACCGGATATCTTTTGATTAGAGGATCTCTGTGGGTACCATCCCCACTAGGGTTTCCTTGAGAACATATCATGTGTTATGAGTTCTTTACATTTACTGTTATGTATGCTATTTAGTTTCTTATGCTTTAAAGTAATCTATTATATCCATAAGTGCGCAAAAGTAAAAGTTTGTGAAATACTGATTCACCCCCCCCTCTCAATATTTCCTATTTCTAACAATTGGTATCAAAGCACAGTTACTCAGAGAAAAAACATTCAAGGAAATCCTAGTAGCTTGAGTAAGATCTCTATGGATATGGATCAATTACAAAAGAATCTTGAAGAAGCTCTTGAGCAAATTGATATGCTTACTGATGAAAGAAACACTTTGAAAAGAAAGTATTATGATGAAAAGAATCTTATTGCCAAATTGAAAGGTAAGATAGAAGATTTCAAATCTAAGAAGGAATTTGAAATTCTTGTTCAAGATTGTGATGATTTAGAATAAGAAAATGTGATCCTTAAGCATGAATTGAAGATAGCAAATCTGAAGCTTAGCTTGAAAGATGGAAATGATAATTTGAGATCTGAGAATGAAAGTTTAAAGAATGAAAATGAAGATCTAAAATCTAAAGTTGGCAAGGTAACATCCGAATTTGATAAAGTCAAATTGCAGTATGATGAACTTGAAAAATATAACAAAATTTTGAAAGGTGAATTGACTCAATCCAAACAAGAACTTGAGAGGCTATATTCAAATAGTGAAAAGATTGATAAGCAAGTATCTTATGGAAAACCATTCTATGACACAACAGGTCTTCGATTTAACATATTGAAGATAGTTAGTGAAAGCAAGAAACTAGATTTGAATGTATGTGAAAGCAGTGAAGAAAATAAGTTATATGAGAAAAAATCTGAAGATGCACCTAAGCAAGAAGAATCACCGAAGCAAGAAGATGCACCAAAGCAAGAAGAACCACCAAAGCAAGATGAATCATCCAAAGGTATGCAAAGAGAATTCAAAGGTAGATGTTTTTCTTGTAATACTATTGGTCATATGAAGAGAGATTGTACAGGTAAACAATTCAAACCTCTTAATGGTTATTGTTATAATTGTCATGGTTTTGGACATAGAGCTATTGAATATAGAATATCTAAAGTTATTGAGAATAATTACAATAGTAGAATACCTAGAAATACTAACAATGCAGATCAGAGATCAACTGAAGACATGAAAAGAGGAAATGGAATAGTATGTTTGAGATGCAACAAAATTGGACATATTGCTAGAAATTGCAGGACACAAATCAATCAACAAACACCTAGATATGGAACCAATGGAATCACTTGTCAGATATGTAACAAGATTGGACACACAACAATATTTTGCAGAATGAACAATGGAGGTTATCATCATAACCCTAACCCTATAAACTATGGAAGAAGAAATGAAAATGCAGGAAACAAAGAGAAAGGTTGTTGTAGCAATGAAGATGAAGTAAAATTTGTTAAAGGCACAGATCAAGGAGGTATATTTAGCATTGAAGGTAATCAAGAAGGTAATGTATCTGATGGTAAGAATGAGTCTTTACCTAACCCTTCTTTAAGCACTTAAATTATGTAAATGTATGTAGTTTAGGAACTTAGAATTAGTATAGAATTAGATTTTGAATGAGTTAAGTTTTGCACAGTTAGATGAAAGTTTGTTATGTTATACTAATGCTATGGTTAAGTGTGCAAGAAGAAATATTGTGCTTTGCGAGGTCGCAAGAAGATTTATGGTTGTAGGTTTATAGAATCAACTTTTTGACATTTTAGTGGCAAAATAATTGAATGCGATGTCAGATTGAGTAAATGCTAAGTATTAAAAGATTGAAATCAAAGTGATTATGATTATCAAGCAATTAGAAGTGATTTGGAAGTGAAGAAAGAAGTTTGGAAGTGATTTACAGAAGTTTGAAGCGTCGATCAAGTGAAAGTCCTAATTTTGCAAATTTAAGGTATTTATCCGACTAAGATCTTGAATCAGATTAAAGTAATCAGTTATAATCATGGATGTATCATTTATTCACAACATCAAGGATAAGAATAGATGTAGAACTAAGAAAGATCCAGTTGAAACCTCAGAAAGAGATACTAGTTTAGCCTTATCATCCATACCAGATGGAGTTGTTCATTTAGAGAATGTTAAAAGTTATCTTGGATGCAAGTATGAAACCCTAAGGGAGAGTAATTTTAATGGTGAATATAAGAAATTGTACAACATGGATATGTTAGTGAAACAAGGTTATGAACATCTAGAAAACAATGAAGTCATTGAGTACTCTATGAAATATGAATTTGATGATGAGGAGTGTACTAAGATCATTTTGAGTAGGATACATAATGATAAATTTTGGTTAGAAGATAGAGTTATAGACATAACTGCAGACCTAATTCATGATGTGATTGGATTATCAAAAGTTGGTGCAATTCCACTAAATGAGAAAAACATGAGAAAGATTGTGATTGAAAACACCGGTTTAGTATACAATGGCAGAGGTATAGTCATTAGTAAGATTAAGCAAGATGATGTAAAATACTTGTGTAAGATTTTGACAACAAAGTTTTGTGGAAGCTCTAGAGAAGATGATATGCCAGCAGGTATGGTACACATTGCTTATTTGATGTGTGTGGAGAAGAAGCCTGTGGATATGTGTGAAATTTTGAGAATATAGTTGTTTGAGAATTTGGAAAAGATAAATAAAGCTAAATACACTCACTTTAGATTTTCCTCACTAGTTACTTACATGTTCTTCCACTTGCTAAGAAGATTTCCTTACACTATTGAATGGAATGATGGTGAGAATACTATGGCAAGAATCAATAAAGTTTACATGAAACATCTTATTGAGAAGGTTAATGACAGTGTAAAGTTAGTGTTGAAAAATTTTCAAAACATTGTGGTAAATAGATCAAGAATTCCTCCATCCCTAGTTGAGAAATACAAAGATGATATATGTTTTATGGTTGATACTAATTTCACTTACATTGAGGCAGTAGAACCTAGACATGAATTCATAGACCATCTTGGCTATGAAATCTCTGAAGTTGAAATAGAAGGATATGTTAGTAGATTGTTGAAAAGTAAAGTTGATGCTCATGGAAATAGATTTGGAACATATGATGAAAACTTTGATTCAGCAAAGACACTTAAGGAAGAGAAACAATCAAAGAAGAGAATGGAGTCTATAATAAAGAAAATTCTAAAAGAATCAGGTATGAGTGAGCAGGAATTTGATATTGCAAGAAACATTGCAGAAGCAATAAGGAAGAGTGAGATACTATCAGTCCCACCTTTGGCATCAAGTGCAGAACCTATTCAAGTTAAGGTAAAGGTTGAAGAACCTGAGAAGGAACAAGAAACTAGTTAGACAGAAAAACCCTTTTCTTCAGCACCAAGCAAAAGAATGAAGGCAAGTGCTTCAAGACTGGGTAAAAGATAGAAAATAATTGTTCCACCAGTACCTAGAAGAGTTGCAAGGATAAAAGATGATGAAGTGACAATAAAGAAGAAATCATGGAAACCAAGGATAGAAAGAGTTAATGAAGATATAATGCAACATGGAGACCTTACCAAAATGAACAAATACTATGATTTATATGGATCCTCTAATAGATTAAATCTTGAGAATGTAATGGTTACACATGATTTTGACAAACAAGAAATTTTATACTATTCATGGAAAGATACTAGAAGATTTGTACAATAGACTTGTGAGAAGAAAGATGAGAGCACAAGAAGAAGATACTAAAATGAGAGAGAATGTGATCAGATAGTTTTGTGAGATAAGAAATGATGACCACCTTAAATAGATCCTCAAGCCACTTGAAACCCTATTAAGAACCAAAAGAAGAATTATACAAATAATGGGAGGTCAATATGAACAAGTGAAGACTAAAACTGAATAGGCAATTGTGCAAGTGCTAGCAAACTTGGTAGTAGGAAAAGATAGCAAAGATCAATCAGTTGCAGAACTAGCAGAGAAACAAAGTTCAAAACAAGTAGAGGCAGCAACAGAGGTAGTTGAAGCTGAAGATATTCCCTCTTCTTCTATAAACATTGGCACATAATCTATGGACATTGAAGGAACAAAAGTTACTTTAGATTTAGATGATGCGGTACTCAATAGTTTGGATAACATTGTTGACAATTTGGTTTTGGGAGAGCAAGAAAAGATTATTGAAATGGAGACTACTCGAACTAAAGTGCAAATGGAAATAGAGGCCCATACACCTATTGAATCACAAGAAGACATCAGTATTACTCCTAAGACTGGAAAGGAGAAATGAATAGGAACATTGATTGAAGATTTGAGAAAGGAAGTTGATGACAATGATCAATTAGAGTTGATCACTTCTTTGAACAAAATTATTGGAAAGAACAAGAAAGTTAAGAATTTGGAAGGTAGTCTGAAATATTTGATTGAGAAGCTACAAAGTGTTATATCTACAAAAGTCTTTGATTCAGATCCACTTGAAAGAGAAAAGATGGTAATTAATTCTTTTGATGTTGAGTTCACTAATTTGATTGATATTGCTAAGGTTAAGGCTCAGGCAGCTTATGAAGCTGAGATGTTGTAGAATATAAGTTAGAATATCAAAAATGACATTGACAGCCTTAAACAGACACATTAAGAACTTAAGGAAACATCTTGAGACTGGAAAGTGTTTGTACATTCAGTGTACAAAATCTGAAAATATTTTAATTGAGGAAGAGAAGAAGATAAAAGAGAAGCAAGATGAAATTGCAGCAGAGACAAATTCTTTGGCCAGCCTGAACATAAAGATCAGTATAGTTGAGAAAAAGATCAGAAAATTATGTGATGAGATAAGGACTTTGAATGATGAGAAGAACAAGAAAATTATCAGAATAAACATCTTGAGAGAGAATGTCTCAATCAAGTTGACTATAATAGAAGAATAGCTAGATGAATGTCTTACTGCTAAGACATCATTCAAAAGTTCAATTTTGAGTCCCTTCAAGTCTGTCAGATTACAGCATACAGATTGAGTACTTTACTCCATGTAGCAAAATCAATAAAGAAGGCATGAGAGAAAGATTTTGAGACTTGGAAGATAGATTTTTCAGATTGTGTTGCAAGCCCACCGGCTTTGCAATAAGACAGTAGGGTAAAAGTTTTGACACAATTTTGTATATCCCTTTCCACCCTTTATTTTGTCATTGTTGTCAAAGGGGGAGAGATACTTAGGAAATTGTCTATATAATAAGGAAGGATACTCATAGGGGGAGTTCTATGGAGTATTATGAAGTGTTATAGATTATGTGTATATTTTGAGGAGATATAAGGATAGTATTCTTATTTTATACTATGGCCACAATTTTGATACAAATTTTGAGATTTTGACTTGTACACTTAGCCAATTTTCTCATATGTTGCCACCAATGACAAAGGGGGAGATTGTTGGAAATTTGGCTGAGGTATGTACATAGATTTTGTTATTAGGGCAACATATGTTCTCTATGAAGATTGCATAAGCTGGAAAATAAGTATGGAAGATCGCAGACTAAAATTGTCCAAGTATGAAACAGTGTTTTTGACAGAGCACCCGATACATTTTGTTTTGGTGATGTTCACTGGAGCATGATCAGAGTTTGTGTAGTTAAACATAGACTCTATGGTGTCTAAGGATACCCCATCTCAATGCAAAAAAGAGTATAGATAGTACAGACAAATTTATGATTGTTTTACCGATGACAGAGTACAACCGACAGAGCAGTTTTGAAGACAAAACTAGTAAATGAATTAAGGGATTATTTTGCTTGTCAAAATAATGACTTAATATTATAAAGAGATGACATCCTAGATGTTACTCTTGGATAAAGATATGCAAGTCGATAGGAGAAAGATATTATGTTTGTATCTTGTATAAATAAAGATGTACCGAACATACTTGAAATGTAACATGTAATATATGTAACTTGTGATAGAAATGAAAGTTGTTGATGCGAAGTTGTAAGCAGTACCATATTGTAATTAGTAAACATTTGTATTACTTGTTTGTGTAGTGAGCTCATCTAGTAATCAAGTTTTGTATCTACAAATCCTAATAGCGTTGAGGCTTCTAACAAGGCCTATAGTCCCTTAACCAGGACTGATACACTTTATGATTGTAATAGGCTCGTAATAGGGTCAACATCCTTAACTGGACATCTTTTGATTTGTGGATCTTTGTGGGTACCATCCCCACCGCGGTTTTCCCTTGGCCAGGGTTTCCTTGAGAACATATCATGTGTTATGAGTTCTTTACATTTACTGTTATGTATGCTATTTAGTTTCTTATGCTTTAAAGTAATCTGTTATATCCATAAGTGGGCAAAAGTAAAAGATTTTGAAATACTAATTCACCCCCCCCTCTCAGTATTTCCTATTTCTAAAACTTCAATCCTACCTATGGCCTCAATAACTATGGCTTGATGCTCAGCCTGGCGGTTATAAAATGCTAAAAAAACTTAATGAGATCTACCCATGTCTCCCACCATAGGCTCTGAAGCTATTGTCCTCTGACTACCTATTGGACACCCTACTGGACAATCCCTAGCAATGTGCTCCATTTCACCACAAGTATAACATTGGCCTCTAGCTTGAATCTGGATCCCATGAGATCTAGACTATTATTGTCCACCAGTCATACTAGACCCACTGAATCCACCTCTAGAAGACTAATGAGTCCTAGTTGGTGGTGCGTATTGTGACTGAGATTTCTGATCTCACCAAGGACCCTATGAATTCCACTACATGGGCTTAGACCCATGTTGTCCCTATGGAGGCCTTTGTCTCTGACTCTACTGAGACTTCTATTGCTGAGGTTCTCTAAACGATCTTGATGAGTGCTTCAGATTCCCTTTCTAGTGGGATCTCTGGAAACTAGAAGTCTGTGGCATGGAATTACGGTTCTGTGACCGATCCCAAAAATCATTAGACCTATTGCAGATCTCCTCTACAACCATGGCTCTCTTAATGGTATAATGCAAATCTCTTAGAGGTACCAACCATACTCTATTTGATATAGAATGGTTCAACCCTTTGATGAACCAGTTGACTTGGAGTTTCTCATCCTTCATATAATCCACATAGGGAAGGACCTAGAGAAACTTGCTCTTGTACTGTGCCATAGTCATACCTCTCTACTGGAGGTCATGGAACTCATCGATATGATGTTGTTTGAAATTCTCTGATATGTATCAAGCTCTGAATTTGATGCAGGAGCATCTTGAGTGTAAGAGCAATCTTGCATCACCCAAAAATATTTTTGTTTGCTTTTCAATAAGGGCTATCTTGTACAGAGCTGCAATTTATGGAAACTTACTATTTTTAGTAAGTTGGTCATATGATCTCAGAATGTTTTGATTTCACAGTTCGAGGTTCATTCTAGTCATTTCAGCCTACCAGCTGAGTTTCATTGCGACATCATTAGTATTGGTGAAGTTATTGAGATTTTTGGGTACAAAATCTTTCAGGTCAATTTTGAAGGCCTTAGAGGCTCCGGATCGCGATCGACCCCTTGTTGATTGGCGCTAGCGCGTGTCAGGTGCTATAGATCTTGTCATGGCATTTTTGAAAAGTGGTTACAATAGAAAAATAGAGTTAAGGTTAAAAAGTTATGGCCTCCGGAAGTTGGATTACCTAAAATCATATTTTGTATTTCTTTTGAGCCGACCCTATTGTATTAATTGTGAAAAATAAATAATTCTATGTCTAGTCAGCCTAAAGGGCTAAATTTTTGGAACCTTCTCAAGCGGTAGAAATTGCCTATATAAGAAAGGTCTGTAGTGTTGTCTTAGGTAGTTCGGGACAGTTTTGGGTGGTAGATTTGGGTAGTAATTTGAGGCTTTGTCCTACATAATATTGTAAGGGAATGCCCATGTGGCTTTGCATATTGTAATTCTGAAAGTTTGTAATTCCACATTTGTGGAGATAATAAGAAGCCAATTTTTTGTTCTTGCATATTGTTGTTGTTTCTCTATTTCTGTTATGTGTTTGTGGTATTAAGGGGAGTACCCTTCATCAATGGTATCAGAGCGAGAGTTCCTAAGTGTGTAAACAGATCGTTGATTGTGAGGTAGTTTGCACCAGGACCGTGGCTTAGGGTTTTTGTGTAAATAGATCACCGACTGTGAGGTATTTTGCACCAGGGTCGTGGTTAGGGTTTTAGCAAGAAGCGCAAAAATGCCTCCACAAAGGGAACATGGTGGAAGAGATGGTGTTGTAACACCTGAGGTTAGGGAACTGCAAAGACAAGTGTGAGCATTGCAAGAGGAGATTCGCAGAGGAATGAATCTTAATGTCAGAGATGAAAGAGAGGATGAAGCCGAAGAAGAAGATCAAGAAGGAGAAGTCAAAGTTTTGAATCAAGAAGAAGAAAGACTTTTCGAGCCATTTCAAAGATCGAGAAGAGACCTAAGATTGAGGTCCCGACATTTTTTAGAAATCTTAACCTAGAAGAATTGATCGACTGCATCAATGAATGTGAAGAATATTTTGAGTATGAAGATATTGAGGATCTTGATCGGGTCAAGTTTGCGAAGGCCAGACTGAAAGGTCATTCGAAGATCTGGTGGCAAGAGATTTAATTGGAGCGAAATAGAAGAGGGAAAGAGAAAATCACAAGATGAGATAGGATGGTGGATAAATTGAAGCGACAGTTCATTCCTGTTGATTATGAGCTTGACCTTTTAAAGAAGATGCAAAGTTTGAAGCAAGTAGGAAGATTTTTTCAGGAGTAAACAGAGGAGTTCTATCGAATCCTCATCAGAACAGGACATGCAGAAGTTGATAAGGAGAAAGTTACCCATTACCTTAATGGGTTGAGTTCAAGCATTCAAGAGGAGCTGAATCTAGTTCGAATGAACAGTATTGAAGAGGCATACTAGTTTTCCCTAAAAGTAGAGGAAAAGCTGAACAAGAATTTTGAGAGCAGACAAAGAGAAAGAGGTCATGATGGAAGATCTGGTGGATGGTCATATGGAGATCGAAATGAAGATTTGAAAAAGTAGGATGAGGCCAGTAACAACCAAAATTAGAGAGGAGATAATTCCAATCATTTCCATGATCATAATAATAAAGATCAGAGAGGAAGAGGAAGAGGACAAGAATATGCAAGAGGAGGCTTCCATGGAACATGTTTTCACTATGAAGAGGAAGGTCATAGGGCATTTGAATGTCCTCAATGCCAAGGATGGATGAATAGGAGGAATGAAGGATAGGCCAAAGTTGCACATGTAGATGAAGATGCTAGATCATCACATTCTAAAGATGTTGAAAGAGGAGAAACGTTAATTAATAGAAGAGTCCTCTTGAGTGGTGAGAATGAACTTGAACAAAGGAGGAGTCTGTTTCGCACCAGGTGCAAGTGTGAGGGTAAGTGTTGTGATGTGATTATTGATAGTGGTAGTACTAATAATTTGGTGTTAGAAGAGATGGTGACAAAGTTGAAGGTCATTAGATAGAAACACCCACATCCATATCAGGTTGCCTGGGTGCAGGATGACCACAAGGTCATGGTCAGTGAACAGTGCCTAGTGAAGCTCAAGATTGGCGGGTACCAAGATGAGGTACTATGTGATATAATATCTATGGATGCATGTCATATGTTGTTGGGTAGACCTTGGCAGTTTGATAGATGTGTTGTGCATCATGGTCATGCGAATACCTATTCCTTGACAAAGGATGGAGTGTGACATAAGCTAAAAGCATTGAAGGAAACAGAAGAAAAGGTATGTGGTAATGCAAGAATAACTTTTGTTGATAGAGGAAATTTCTCAGATGGTATGAGGCATGAGCATATGTGTTTTACCTTAATCCCAATGGCTGGGAAAGAGGAAGTAGAAGATGCACCTGTAGAAGTTGCAGAATTATTGAATGAGTTTCAAGATATTGTATTTGGTAATGTGTCTGATGGATTACCACGAGTTAGAAACATCAGTCATCAGATGGACTTGGTTCCAGTTGCTAGTTTTCCAAATAAGGTAGCAAATAGAATGACACCAACAGAAAGTGAAGAGTTGAAGATAGATTTGAAGTTTAGTTCATCATATCATCAATAGATTGTATATGGAAGTAGTCCCAGAAATGCATTTGAGTTGAGGAAGATAAATAAAGGAGAAATAAGTAGTGCTGAAGCTGAGGATTTTGTAGAACATTTGAAGAACATCCATGAGGAGGTGAGGAAGCATATTACCAAGATGAATGTGTAGTATAAGGCTACAACAGATGAGAAAAGGAGGCATAAAGAATTTCAGGTTGGAGATGAAGTCATGGTTCATTTGCAGAAGGAAAGATTTCCAGTTGGTACATATAACAAGTTGAAAATGAAGAAGTTTGGGCCATGTAAGATACTGAAGAAGCATGATTTAGGAAATACATATGAGGTCAAGTTGCCTAATGAGCTGAATATTTCACTGGTATTTAATGTTTTAGATCTGACAAAGTATCATGAAGGAGGTGTTGAAGATGAGGTTACAATAGCACAGTGGAGTATTCTAGCAACCAGTTTAGATATCAAGGAGATTGAAGACATACTAGATAGTCATGTTGGCAGAAGCACAAGTAACAAGACATATGAAGAGTATTTGGTCAAATGGAAAGGATGACCTATTGAAGATTCATCATGGCTACCAAAAGAGGAGGTTAACCATCTTGGTTTTCCTCTGCACACCTGAGTCGTGATAGGGTCACTTCTCAAATTACCCCTGGTGCCTGATGCAGGAGCATCCTGGGTGTAAGAGCAATCTTGAATCACCCAAAAATATTTTTGTTTTCTTTTCAATAAGGGCTATCTTGTACAGAGCTGCTATTTATGGAAACTTATTATTTTTAGTAAGTTGGTCATATGATCTCAGAATGTTTTGATTTCACAGTTGTAGGTTCATCCTTGTCATTTCAGCCTACCAGTTGAGTTTCATTGCCACATCATCAGTATTGGTGAAGTTATTGAGATTTTTTGGTATGAAATCTTTCAGGTCAATTTTGAAGGCCTTAGAGGCTCCAGATCATGATTGACCCCCAGTTGACTAGCGCTAGCGCATGTCAAGTGTTGTAGATCTCGTCATGGTGTTTCCGAAAAGTGGTTACAATAGAAAAATAGAGTTACGGTTAAAAAGTTATGGCCTTTGGAAGTTGGGTTACCTAAAATCATATTTTGTATTTCTTTTGAGCCGACCCTATTGTAATAATTGTGAAAAATAAATAATTCTATGTCTAGTCAGCGTAAAGGGCTAAATTTTTGGAACCTTCTCGGGCGGTGGAAATTGCCTATATAAGAAAGGTTTGTAGTGTTGTCTTAGGCAGTTTGAGATAGTTCTGGGTGGTAGATCTAGGTAATAATTTGAGGCTTTATTCTACAAAATATTGTAATGGAATGCCCATGTGGCTTTGCATATTGTAATTCTGAAAGTTTGTAGTTCCACATTTGTGGAGATAATAAGAAGCCAATTTTTTGTTCTTGCATATTGTTGTTGTTTCTCTATTTTTGTTAAGTGTTTGTGGTATTAAAGGGAGCACCCTTCATCAGAATCTCTCAAGAAAAATCTCCCATGTGAGGATGTCTAAAGTCAAGTGGTGCTTATATTCCTCTTGTCTCCACCAAGTAGAGGTGTTACCTCTAAGCATATGTACTACCAAACATGCCTTTAGGTTGCTCTCATAAGGACACAACACAAATTAGTGCTCAAGGGTCAAAATCCATGCCTCTACCTTTGTCCCATCTGTAGATCTTGAAAAAGGTGGTTGTTGAAGGCATAGGAGCTCTTTGATCTAATCCCCTATATCATGGGGTGCTCTATGCACTATCTCAAGTGGTGGTAGTTGTGGCATGTGTACTGACTCATCCTCTAAATCTTCTTGTCCCTCAACCTACCTGGAAGGAGGACTCCTACTCCTCTCTCAAGCCTTGGTGTGTTGACCTCCTAGTGGCAATCTATCCATAATGATACTGAAAAGATTCTGAAGGGCATTTAGAATATCCTAATAAGGATTCGATGGGGGTCTTAGAGGTGGTTCTAGCTCGTCACCAACACCCTCCCCTAGCTAGTCAAAATCCACTAAAGCCTCACTAACAGCCCTAGTACTTCACCCATGGTGATGACCCCTACGTGTAACTAGAGGCATCCTACACAAGTGAAAACAAGATATAAGTCAAAACACAATGGGTTAAGGTTCCTAGAGTCAAAACTGCGTTCTGATACCAAAATGTCATGCCCAAAATTAAGGCAAAACACACTCAACTTTCTTTTTTTTCTAAAGGCACTAGAAACAAGTTTGCATACTGAATCATGAGAACAAACATTAACCAAAGTGCCCATCTCAGAAGGGGAATTCAAGGCATGTGCTAGCTTGCTATCATCCCCTATACATCAGGTGTACTAGGCCGAAGAATCCACTAACTAGGTTTAATCAAATGAGGGCATGGTGTAGGAGGACCCTTCTAAGGGCTCCCACCATCTCATTTTTGTTGTGTTGAACTTCTTAAATGAAGCATGTAATTAAAATAAGAGCTTGGCTCATTTTGTGTGCCTAGGTCTAGGTCAGATCCTAGAGTTTCAGTTGGTCTTTTCTTGTAAGTGGCACAATGACTCAAGGAATGTTGTCATCCTAAGATCATTTATTTTCTATGTGGTTAGAAGTCTTATGTTATGTAATTGGTCAAGTTTTGAGCACAAGTGTTCCTTGGAGAGACCTAGAAATGGTCTTGGTAGTGTAAGAGCAAAGATGCTCAAGCAACAAAAAGTTGCTAAAAATTTGCTAGCAACTTTTCCTTTCAAGTTGTAACTCTTGCCTGAGTAGCTAAAAATACCTAACCAAACAATCACCTTGAGGAGAAGGGTATTTATGACCTGACTAACCCTAATTTAGAGGTTCGATATCATTTGTACGGTTCTGTATGGAAGAGACCAGTCTGAATTGAGAAATTTTATGTGACAGTCACAGTTATTAATATGTTTGGAAGCAAATAGAAGGAAGTTTGTGAATTATTTGCATGGTGTATTGTATATAGGGTTTTTTCTTTCATTTGTGTGAGTTTGGTGTAGTTCTTACAATTTTAGGTGTGTGTTATGTTCTTTTCCTTACATTTGCTAGTTCTCTGCCAGTTTGGAGAGACATGTAGATATAGGGCTGTAACTTTTGTTTCCATAATGGAAATCCCATGGAACCTTGGATTCTAAAGGTACAGACCCTACTTTTTATAACTATGTCTGTAGGGCCTTTGAGTGTATGTGCAAACATTTGTTTTACCATGCCCTAGGTGAGCTAAGGTCATGCCCGGTTAGGAGTGATCAACAGTGTAAGAGCTCTAGAAGATAGAGGAAGTAGTTTCAAAGAAATCCCTTTGGAGGGAGCCAAGGCACATGCGTAAAGAGTATAAGTTGTGGAGGAGAGAGCTTGATTCATCTAGGAAGGGTGCTGAAGAAAGAAAGATAGACCAGTGACTCTGTGAAGTCCTAAAAACCCCAAAAACCCTCAGTCTTGGTTCAGGTGTTGTACGGCCTATTGGTGACCTAAGACCCCAAAAATCCTTGAGGATTGAGTAAATGAGGGAGGGTTACTAAAGGACTCTAGCCTTGGTACTGTGAAGAAAAGTTGGCAAAAACCCTATAAACCTGGAAGGAGGGCTAATTAGGCCTCTTCCTTGTAGCCCTATTTTGGGAAGGAAGTGTGAAATCGGGTAGTAACCCATCCTCACTAATGCATTGGAGATGACTAAAATGTCTTCAAAGTACCTTGAGACTCATCAAATTCTCTATCAAAGCTTAGGAAGGTGGTGAACCTTAAAAAGACCCTTATGAGCCTATGTAAGGGATGGTGCTAGGAAGCAAAGTTTGATATGTTGCAAGATGATAAAGCTAAACTTGGTGGTCAGGTTAGGCTAGGTTAGGGGATCCTTTGATGAGAAGGGAATCCTATAGACCTTCATAGGTGTTAGGAGAACACCAGGATCCTAGTTGTGGATCAGGGGTATAGACTAGCTAGTCTATCCTAACCTCCCCATCAGATTGGTATTAGAGCCTCTCAAGGCTTGGGAAGTGGAAAGTGGATGTTTCAACCTTTAGAAGATTTAGTTGGATCATCACACAAGCAAAAAATGGTCAATAATTCAAATCTTTCTAAGAAGGTGGAAGATCAGGAGGAAGCTAATAGACTCCTGCATGAAAGATTGATGCAAATGGAACAACTCCTGGATGATGTCCAAGCAAAGGAAGATAAGGTGAAAGATAGGATGGAGGAGCAAGATGCCAAAGAGAAAGAGAAGACCATTGATGATGATGTTCCTACACCTAATCCTCCAACCCAAGATGAGCAATTCCTTAAAGCTTTGAAAGCTATCACTGGCAAGGCACTTGAAGGTGTCCCATTACTTACAGGCAGGATGGATACAGAGCTTGTGATGCAATGGATTGAAGGCATGGAGAATCACTTTGAATTTGAAGAGATCTCATAGGCATAGAAGGTCAAAGTGGCCAAGTCTAGGTTGAGAGGTCAAGCTTTAACCTGGTGGAACTACTTGCAAGATGAAAGAGAGAAAGAGGGAAAGAACCCAATCTCCAATTGGAAAGCAATGGTCAAAAAAGTGAAAGAAGCATACCTACCTGCTAATTATGAGATCCAACATCATAGGAGGAGATTGAATCTTAGATAGAAGGAGATGGATGTAGCCACCTACACTGAAGAGTTTTGCAAGTTGAGCTTAAGATCCAAAATCAAAGAAGAGGAAAGTATCATAGTGGGAAGGTACCTAAGTGGTCTAAAATGGAGCATAGTAGAGGAGATGAGCTTGTTCACTCCTACCATAGTCCTTGGGTGTCAGCATATGGAAAAATAACTTGAAGACAAGTAGAGAAGGAAGTAGGAACCTAACTCAAAGAATAGAGGTAGAGGTAGAGACTCTATAGGGGGTCAAAGAGGAGGTTCTAGTGGAAGAGGTGGTGATGCTAGAAACCAAGGGGAAAGAAAACTTTTAGAACAAAGTTCAGAAATCAATACAAGAGGATCTTTTGGTAGAGGAAGAGGTTCTCAAGGAAATAGAGGAAGAGGTGTAGGAAGAAGTAGCTCCTACTTTGCCACAATGAAATTCTATCAATGTGGACAGCTTGGGCACCCTACTTATAGGTGTCCTGACAAGCCATCAAACTCAAGCAATGAAAAGAGGGTAGCTTATACCCAAGAAGATAGCAGCAGCTCATGTACCAATAAGGTCAGCAAACTAGAGTCAGAGATGGGGGAGAACTTGATGTTTAGGAGAGTGCTAATAAGACAACCTAACCAAGGTGAACCCAAGTAGAGGAGGGCTCTTTTTAGAGTTAGATGCAAGATACAAGGCAAATTTTGCAAAGTCATAGTGGATTCGGGGTCCACTGATAATATCATAGAAAAGGAAGTAGAAAAGAAGCTGAAACTTACAAAGGTTACCCATGGAAACCCCTACAAGGTGACTTGGTTGAATCAAGAGCAGAGTGTGCTAGTAAATGAGTAGACATGAGTGAAGTTTTCAATTGGAGGCTATAAGGACAAAGTGCTTTGTGATGTCCTACCCATGGATGAATGCCATCTCTTATTGGGAAGACCTTGGCAATTTGATAGGAAGGTGATCTATGATAGAGAAGAAAATTCCATTTCTTTCAAGAAAGATGGAAGAACATTCAAGATTCATTCCATAATAGAGAATGAAGAAGGTACTTCCAAAACATGTAGTGTGTTGCTTACTAGTGGTAAGGAGTTCCTACATGCATTACATGATGATGAGACAATAGGATGTGCTATCATGGTGAAACCAAAGGAGGAAGACAAGAAGTTGCAAGAAGAAACACCATTGGAAGTGCAACAAATGTTAGAAGAATTCAAAGACATTGTGAGTGATGGAACCCCTACAACACTACCTCCAAGAAGGGCCATAAGTCATCAACTAGACTTTGTACCTGGTGCATCTCTACTAACAAAGTAGCCTAGAAGCTTACACATGATCAGAATAAGGAAGTGGCAAGACAAGTGCAAGATCTATTGGATCAAGGACTGATTAAGAAGAGTATTAGTCCATGTGTAGTTCCAATGGTCTTGGCATCCAAGAAAGGAGGAAAATGGAGACTTTTTATAGATTCAAGGGCTATCAATAGGATCACTATTAGGTATAGGTTCCCAATTCCAAGAATAGAAGAATTGATGGATTGCTTAGGTGGTGCTATGTACTTCACTAAGTTGGATCTAAAGAGTGGTTATCACCAAATTAGAATCAAGGAGGGTGATGAGTGGAAGACTGCTTTTAAAACCACAGATGGATTATATGAATGGCTTGTGATGCCATTTGGGCTTACCAATGCCCCAAGAACCTTCATGAGGTTGATGAATGAGGTCTTCAAGGACTTCACAGGCAGATTTGTAGTGGTGTATCTAGATGACATACTCATCTATAGAAAAACCAAAGTAGAACATCTTGAGCACTTGAGGTTGGTTATGAAGAAGCTACATGAGGAGAAATTAGCTGTCAACCTAGAAAAGTGTGAGTTCGTGTAGCAAGAGCTAGTTTATTTGGGATTTTTGGTGTCTAAGGGTACTCTGAAAATTGACCCAAGAAAGGTGGAGGCAATCTTGAATTGGCCTGCCCCAAAAATAGGGAATGAAGTTAGAATTTTTCATGGGTTAGCCCAATTTTATAGAAAGTTTGTGATAAATTTTAGTGGAATTTGTGCACTAGTATTAGACACCATCAAAGGAGGACTGAAAACCAAGTTCAAGTGGACTGAGGCAGCTAAGAAAGCATTTTAAACATTGAAACAAGAGGTAGCTACCAAACCTATCTTACTCTTACCTACTTTTGATAAATTGTTCACCATTGAATGTGGTGAAAGTGGTGTAGTAGTAGGGGGTGTATTGAGCCAAGAAGAAGGGCCTATGGCATTCTTCAGTGTGAAAATCAATGAGGCAAAGAAGAAGTATTCAGCTTATGACTTGGAGTTGTATGCATTGGTACAATCTCTCAAGAAGTGGAGGTATTACCTCTTGCCAAAATAATTTGTTGTATTTACTAATAATCAGGCTTTAAGCTATATAAACACTCAAGAGAAGCTTAGAAATAGGCATTTGAAGTGGATGGAGTATCTCTAATCCTTTAACTTCACAATTAAACACAAGAAAGGGCAACTCAATAAGGTAGCTGATGCCTTGAGTAGAAAGCTTTTGACTGTCCAAGAAGTACAGCTACAAAGCATTGGAATAGCAGGTTTCAAAGACTTATATGAGGAGGATGAAGACTTCTCACAAGCCTAAAAGGTGTGCCAAGAGTTTGAGAACCATTTCCATGGTGAATTTGCAGATTACACACTTCAAAATGGATTGTTGTTCAAAGGTAATCGGCTATGTGTACCTAGAGGATCCATGAGGGAAAATCTGATTCAAGAGAAGCATAATGGTATTCTAAGTGGACATTTTGGCATAAATAAGTCATTGGAATTAGTAAAAAGATACTAATTTTGGCCTAAGCTAGCAAGGGATGTGAGAAGATATGTAGAGCAATGTGGAATATGTCAAAGAGCTAAAGGTGGTTCAAGTAATGCATGACTCTATCAACCTTTGCCAGTTCCAAATAGGCCTTGGGAGTGTGTGAGCATGGATTTTATGGTTGGACTCCCTAAAACCAAATCAAGTATGGATAGCATCTATGTTGTAGTAGATAGGTTCTCTAAAATGAGTCATTTCATCCATGTAGAACTACTCATGATGTAAGCTATGTAGCACATCTCTTCTTCAAAGTGATAGTTAGGATTCCTGGACTCCCTCTGAGTATTGTGTCTGATAGAGATAGCAAGTTATTGGGTCATTTTTGGCAAACCTTATGGAAAAGGTCAGGAACTAATCTCACTTTCAGTTTAGCATACCATCCTCAAAATAATGGCCAAACTAAAGTCATAAATAGGGTGCTTGGCAACTTGCTAAGGTGTTTGACAAAGGAGTATGGGAAGACTTGGGATCTTGTTATATCTTAGGCTAAATATGCTTACAATGAAAGCGTAAACATGACCATAGGAAGAAGTCCTTTTGAGATAGTATATGGAAGACACCCTAGAGGAGTGTGTGAGTTGAGGGATCTAGGTTCTATGGAGTTGAAGAGTGGACAAGCTAAAGATTTCACTCAAACCATCAAGGAGGTTCAAGAGAAAGTGAAGAAGACCATTATGGAGTCCACTCATAAAATCAAAGGTAAAATGGATGAAAAGAGGAAAGAAGTATAGTTTCAGATTAGGGACTATGTCATGGTCCATCTTAACAAAGCAAGGATGCAGAAGGGCATGCCTACCAAGCTACAAATGAGGAGAGTAGGCCCATGTCAAATTCTAGCCAAATATGGAGAGAATGCCTACAAGGTGGACTTTCCATCTGATTTAACCATCTCACCAGTGTTTAATGTTGTAGACCTAGTTATGTTCAAGGGAGACATCCAATAGCAAGGTATGGCTCCACCAAAGGTGCTGCAAGACATAGACACCAGTGCAATGCAGAAGAAGAAGCCAGCCAAAGAAGAGAAGGTATTAAAATCTAGAGTGAAGAAGACTACTAGACATCAAGTTTACATGGAACATCTGATCAAATGGATGGATCAACTTGAATCTAAAGCCACCTAGATTGAGGAAGGACAGTTCAAGAAGTTTGGAGTGGACCTGGCTCTTGCTGACCCCAAAGTGCCTTAGTTGTGCTAAGGGGGAGTATGGTGCAGGAACACCCTTCTAAGGGCTCCCACCATCTAATTTTTTTTTTTTTGAACTTCTTAAATGAAGCATGTAATTAAAAGAAGAGCTTGGCTCATTTTTTGTGCCTAGGTCTAGGTTAGATCCTAGAGTTTCAATTGGTCTTTTCTTGTAAGTGGCACAATGACTCAGGGAATGTTGTCATCCTGAGATCATTGATTTTCTATGTGGTTAGAAGTCTTAGGTTATGTAATTGGTCAAGTTGTGAGCACAAGTGTGCCTTGGAGAGACCTAGAAATGGTCTTGGTAGTGTAAGAGCAAAGATGCTCAAGAAACAAAAAGTTGCTAGAAAATTCTCAAAAGTTGCTTAGCAACTTTTCCTTTGAAGTTCTAACTCTTGCCTGAGTGGCTAAAAATCCCTGACCAAACACTCACCCCAAGGAGAAGGGTATTTATGACCTGACTAACCCTAATTTAGAGGTTGGATATCATTTTGTACGGTTCTATATGGAAGAGACCAGTTTGAACTGAGAAATTTTGTGTGATAGTCACTGTTATTAATATGATTGGAAGAAAATAGAAGGAAATTTGTGAATTATTTGCATGGTGTATTGTATATAGCATTTTTTCTTTCATTTGTGTGAGTTTGGTGTAGTTCTTACAAGTTTAGGTGTGTGTTCTATTCTTTTCTTTACATTTGCTAGTTCTCTGCCAGTTTGGAGAGACATGTAGATATAGGGTTGTAACTTTTGTTTCCATTGTGGAAATCCCATGGAACCTTGGATTCTAAAGGTATAGACCCTACTCTATATAACTATTTCTATAGGGCCTTTGATTGTACATGAAAACATTTGTTTGACCATGCCCTAGGTGAGCTAAGGCCATACCCAGTTAGGAGCGGTAAGCAGTACAAGAGATCTAGAAGATAGAGAAAGGAGTTTCAGAGAAAGCCCTTGGGAGGGAGCTAAGGGACATGAGTAAAGATTATAAGTTGTGGAGGAGAGATCTTGAGTCATCCAGGAAGGGTGCTGAAGAAAGCAAGACAGACCAGTGACTCTGCGATGTCCTAAAAACCCCAAAAACCCTCAATCTTCATTCAGGTGTTGTATGGCTTGTTGGTGACCTGGGACCCCAAAAATCCTTGAGGATTGATTAAATGAGGGAGGTTTATTGAAGGACTCTAGCCTTGGTACTATGAAGAAAAGTTGGCAAAAACCCTATAAACCTGGAAGGAGGGCTAATTAGGCCTCTTCCTTGTAGCCCTATTTTGGGAAGGAAGTGTGAAATCAGGTGGTAACCCATCCTCACTTATGCATTGGATATGACTCAAATGTCTTCAAAACACCTTGAGACTCATCGAATTCTCTATCAAAGCTTAGGAAGGTGGTGAACCTTAAAAAGATCCTTATGAGCCTATGTAAGGGATGGTGCTAGGAAGCAAAGTTTGATATGTTGCAAGATGATAAAGCTAAACTTGGTGGTCAGGTTAGGCAAGGTCAGGGGATCCTTTGATGAGAAGATAATCCTATAGACCTTCATAGGTGTTAGGAGAACACCAGGATCCTAGTTGTGGATCAGGGGCATAGACTAGCTAGTCTATCCTAACCTACCCATTAGGGCATGAGGGATAATTCCCTAAATCAAATCAATCCAAAAGTTTAAGACAAAAAAAATTGATTAAAAGATTTCATTTAATAATTATAAACTTTCCTAGCTTAATTTATAAAAGAATTAAATAGACACATAGTTATTTAGTACACTATAATAAAGTCCTAATTATTAATTGATATTAATTGTTAGGGGTTTTCATCATACCTAGGTCCACCAAGGAATTATAGATTAATTAACCCCTAAAGAATTAATAATCACGATAAAATAATAGTACATTAAAATAATAAAGGGTCCATTAATTTAATAATTAAATTAACAAAATGAAGATACATTAATAAAAGTTTATTTACACTAGCTAACTTAAATAATTAATTAAATGATTAAAAGGGAGCAAAAATCTACATACTAAAAGAATAAACTAGAAATAAATATATATACAGCATCTTAACCATCAATCAATTCAAATCCTGAAATAATAGGGAGACTTTAAAAGTCAACAAGGCAATTATAATAAAAGAATTACATCATTTGGAGAATTAAAAGATAAGATTAAAATTCACATAAATAAATAATTTACTTCCTACATTACTGCAATTATATTTCAATGAATAAAATAAAACAAAATAAAAAGCCAACTCAAATAAGTCAACCAAACCCTAAATGAAATTAGGGTTTGGGCCAAAATAAAACATGGTCTGAAACCCTAATCTCTAGCTTTTTACTCACTCACATTCTCTGAGTTGGTTAAGGTTTTTAGGTTGGCCAAGGATTCAAGGTATGAGGAAAGAACAAGGTATGCTCCCCAATTCACATGAATGCATACACACACTCAGTGTGTGTATGCTTTCATATGAATTTGTGCACATACAAAAAAAGGTCCAGGCTTGCTAAGGCAAGATCTAGATGTAGGCTCATGATTCAATACATGTCCGTCACCTGCATTGATCTCTTACCAGTAAGTAGGTATCTGTTATATATTTGACCTACAAATAAATACCCAATCTCAATACTTTCAAAACAATAAACAAGCATGTCTAGAAACTTAAATGGATAAATAGAGTTTAATAGTGGAGCCCTTTTATTTTATATTACCATTTTTATGGTTTTTTCATTATTATCTTATTTTTAATGATACAAGACTAGTGATCAAATCTGGTTATAACTTAAACCATTCCAATACTTGTTGTCGAATGCATGCGGGGAGGGATGATGTAGTCAAGGATGGTGGATCCAATTAAGGACAATCCAAACCTTGTAGCCAATAGAATTACATAGAAAATTACTCACAATGCAAACACTGATTTTCATTAACATGCCTGACTCTAAGGCCTTCCAGGTTAGGGCCATTTACAATCAGAAAACAATTTTGCAAGATCCACAACCAGATCCAATACAATCTTAGCTAGTTAAGCTCTAATGACAATCAGAAGCTGATGGAAACCCTAAGGTAGATCTAAAAGTGAGCCCACAAGCCTCCAAACAATCTCCTTGTTCCCAAGTATGCCAACCCCTAACCCTGCTACAAATGAGTACTAGATTACAATCTGATCTGCAAGAACATCAAGAACTTTTCCACAACTAGGTTGTAAACTTCGCATCTGAATTCCAGATCTACTATGTCCTCCAAGTTCTGATCTCCCAAATATGTCCTAAAATATCTACCCAAGCCCTCCTTAAATACTAATCATCAGCCACAAGTTGGCTAGATGAAACCCTTATCTCCCAAAACAATAATTAAACACCATACAATTTGGCTTACAAATGTATACAAACATTTAATTCTGCATGTTGGCCCAAGACAATGGCTGCCAACAATTAATTCACCAAGTTGGCCCAACAAATCACATAGAACTCCAATTGATAAGTCATAACTATCGAGTGATAGTAAAATTACTGAGCATGCCAAGCATTGTCGAGCACCAATGTCAACCGAGCACCACAGGCATGACTGAGAAATAATTTCACCAAGCGCCAGAGACTACCAAGTTTCTTTAGTGACTGAGCTTCCTTCAATGACCGAGACTTTTGGTTAAGGCTACAACTGAGTAAAACTAGCCAAAATACAAACACTCCATGTAGTTTACCTAGGACATAGAATGCCCCTACCTTAACCTTAGATGCCCCTGCATCAGACACCCTAGGTTCCAAAAGATGTTCATATGTGAAGAGAAAATATTTTAGGATTCTATTGGGAGTTCCCTTTGATCTTCAACTTGCATATTTATACTTTGATGGATAACCTATTATAACTTTGACTCTATCACCAATCCAAAGTCTACAATGAAGAGGGCCAATTAACAAGGATCAAAAGAGATCCTCCTACACTTTGAGCCTTAATGCTCAGGTGGGTGTACCGTTCATTCACTTCTGAAAAGGAATCCAAAATGTTATATCAATATACTCATTACTAACTGATGTAAGATTTTATCATTTGAATGTGTGTGTGTGTGTGGTTGACAATAATGAAATGCCTCCAGAGGATGGACCAGTGCCTTAACCTAGGGCAAAGAGTCACCCAATTACATACATCAACTGAATACCTTAATTCAAACACAATTGAATCTAGGATAAGTGTTTTGCCTATTACACCTCTCCCTCAGACACAAGGACATCAGATTCCTGCTTGGTTACAAACTCACTGAACCCACCTATAAGACTTTAATCCTAAATTTGTTAGGAACTCAGAGATGACTTCGCAATACTCTTTGTTTACCATATGCTAATACACTTTGTGACACTAACATATATGAGCTTAGAACTGAAACAAGAAGACATACACAAATGCAAGATTAGAACTCAATAACATTCTCATTAATATATTCAGAATCAATACACAATTAGAACAACACAAGGATAGGAAAAGATACAAAATCTTGCTCCTCTATCAGTAAAACACCATGAACAACCAGCCTAGGACCAAAGAAAGTTTTGGAACCTACAAAAAATAAAAAATTCTACCACTTATACTCCCTAGTAATCTTGGAATCCTCAAAGAGAATGCAACAAGCTACGGATGACTTAGGGTTAGGGTTTCAACCACCCAACCAACTGGAAATGGTTACAAATTTATTACAGGGGAAGAAAACCAGTTGGCCATGCTTGAGGAAGATCTGTACTCATGATAAATCTTTGGGAATGTACTGCAAATCATGAAAATTTGAAATCCTCAACCCTTTGTGGCCACCTGTAACACACCTTGAGGTCAAAATTGCACAGTACAGACCTAGTAAATGAACATGGCACACCCTGGACCACACTGCAATAGGAAACAGATCATCTCCCACGAGCACCAGTCACTTCTACATTGAATTTTAGTCCTTCTGGTCACAAGAAACCCTTTGCAAATTCAAATTTGAAAATAAACAGCTATTTTATGGCGCTTGCAGCAAATCGACGGTCAAAATTTGAATCTCCATCAACTTTAAGTCATGACTATCCGATCTCTTTATTTAGCAGGCCTTTAGTCTTTAACTCAACTTCCACCATGGGTTTACCCTCTAGCAACCATGCGACAATGCATTTCTTGTTCGTGGAAAGAAAACTTAACCCATCACTTAACTCTGTGACTTGGCAACCCAAAAGAAAACTCTAACCTTGGTCCCACATTTAGTGAACTAGCGATAAAAGGACATCACCAGTTTGCGAAACACTTTATCTATCCGCCAGAAAGTTTAGCAATTCCATGAATGCTTGTTCACTAAATTGCTGAAACATTTAGAGAATTGCCACTATTTCACGTGAACGAGTGAAGCCTTCATAAATTTTGTTTGACCGCCAAAACATTTATCAAAACTGCTAAGCCTTCACCTGGAAGATCAACAGTCATCTCATCTTCGCATACCCATCTGAGATTCTATCAAATTACACGCCGACCATCGGATGAAGAATCTTCTCCTTACCCTGACAACCCTCTGACACAAGAAGAAATCAATGGCCACCACAAGATCTTAAGCCTCTGACAACTCGATGAGATCATACACCATTCATCAATTCACTGATAGGATCAGGACCATCTAACAAGCCCAGGAACTAGGTTTGACTGACAGTTGCCAACGTGTTAATACTTGGACCAACCAGAAGCTACCAACTATGCAAATGTGTCAATGGATCCACCTGCCTTCCTTATGACAATTAACGGCTACCGCTATACTGCTGCATTAAATATCGAGCAAGTTATATCAATGGTATAATGATAGCCACAAGATTAAAACAAACTTTAATCCGCTTGAACGCTAAGAAGACTAGTCCCACTGACAACATTCTGAATCATAATAGGTGGACCAATGAGAGACAGCCAAATCTACACACCTAGCAAGTGAACCCACATGAAGGAAGGGCTACGTCATGAAAATGAATCAACAACGGGTGCAGTTTCACATACCTCTGACAAAACCCTTGCAATTTAGCGATAACCATTAGATGAAGATGGTGTCAGAGATGGGCCTAGAAAGATATTACGCTGAAACATAGGAAAAAATAAATGCTGAGACTTAGGCTTTTGGGAAGAATAAAGCGCTAGGGACCATAGGAAAATATTAAAGGCCACCGGGGTAAAGACTTAGGAAAAATTTAAATAGGGCCGATGAAAAATATAAAGCGTATGCAAAATAGGACCCTTAAGTGACCCATGAAAAGTAACATCAAAATAGAAAAAGGCCAGGGTTTTTCAAAGGGTTTTGTATGCAATGGCTATATTTTCAAAAATTTGAACCAGGGCTAAAGGTAGAGACCTAAAAATAACTGCAGAGACTAGGGGAAAAGGGCTAGAGCCATAAAATTTTTTGCATGTGCTAACAGTGGCTCTATTTGGGGATGTATGCCTCCTGCAGGCATAGCAAGGACTTAGAATCACTAGCTTAAAGCAGACCATCCCACATTTAAAATTTGTAGACAACAAAGAGCAATAGGACCAAAAACTTGATAGACCTGGACAAAATAGGATAGGGGGAGGCAACTACTTATAGAAATTTACAGAATATACAAACCTAACTATTCTTCATGGAAAATAGAATACCTTCAATTGAAGTATTTCTTCAAGAATTGTCTATGAATAGGAAATTCCTGAATATCACCATTTAATTCCTTGATAATATATGAATCTTGGCCCCATTTCTCATGAATTAGATATGGCCCCAGCCAGATGGGATCAAATTTACCATGTTTCCCTTTATCCTCCAGTCTGGCATTCCAAACTAACACCAAATCACCAGGCTCAAACTTCCTATCAACAGTTTTCTTATCATACAAATTCTTAACTTGCAACTACAATTTGGCATTTCTTGCAACTGACTCTCTTCTAGTCTCATCCAACCTAATGAGGTCCTCAATTCTCAATTGCACCTCATCATATATGTCATCATCATATAACTGAACAAATTTATACATTTCTAATAAGTTATTTTGAGGCATTCTTGCCTGTATTCCATATACTAGGTCAAATGGTGCACAACCAATTGCCCTCTTCATAGTTACCCTATCAGCCCAAAGAGCTAATGGAAGCTTTGAATTCCATGCCCTCTTATTCTTTTCAAGAATCCTCTTTAGGATTTTAATCAAACTCTTATTAGTAGATTCTACCTGTCCATTTCCTTGTGGATGATAAGGTGAGGAATTAGAAATCTGAATTCCTAAACCTTTGTAAAAGTCCTTATATTTAGCAAACTTGAAGCACATTTCATTATCACTAACTATCCTCTCAGGACAACCAAACCTTGTAATAATATTATTCATCAGAAAATCAATTACCACCTTACTAGTTGCATTTCTTGTAGGTATAGCCTCTACCCACTTTGTAAAGTAATCGGTGGCAACTAAAATCCATGAGTGTCCTCCACTAGACTTGTTTGGTATCTCCCCTATGAAATTAATTCCCCATTGTTTGAAAGGAACCTGAACTTCTACTGATTTTAATGGCACATTACCTAAAAATTTAAGCTTACTAGAGAAGCTTTGACAAGCATCACACCTCCTCACCAACTGTTCTGCATCCTTGAAAATTATGGGCCACCAGAATCTTTCTCTCAGGATTTTATGAGCAATTGTTTTACCCATATAATGTCCACCACAAAGTCCCTCATGCATTTCTTTCAACAACTTGTTAGCTTGATCTTCATTTACACAATTCAAAAGTATGCAATCCAAATTCTTTCTATACAATTTACACTTCACAATTACATACTTGATGGCCTGTAATTTCAATGTCCTCTTCTGATTATCATTCATGTTATCTAGACATCTCATGTTCCTTAAGTAATAGATGATATCTTGATACCAAATACAATCATCCATATCACATGTATAATCAATTTCATAATGATTTACCTGATTTGCATCAAGATTGGATTGGGCCATCAGTTTTGCTAATCCTTGTCCTCTAACCAATTTAGTAATCTAGACCTCAACATTGAATTCTTGGATCCTATTGATCCATTTGCATCTTCTTCCAGACACCTCTTTCTATGAGAAAATATCATTCACAACTACACTTGGCACAAAAGCAATCACAACTTCCCCCATCAAGTAACACCTAAAAGACTTGATTGCCTTCACAAGTGCATATGCTTGTTTTTCATTTATGTCATACTTCAATTTAGCAGCCTGCAAAGATTTACTAAAAAATGCAATAGGCTGCTCAAAAGCATCCTTATTCTTTTGTAACAAAACTACAACAATAGTGTGAAAAGATGCAAAGGAAAAGATGTGCATTGGGACATTATAATCAGGTGCCTTACGCACTGGTGCATCTTTGATAGCCTAGTTAATATTTTTTAAAGCCTCATCAGGCTCACCCTCCCAATTAATTGTAGATCCCTTCTTCAACATCTTAGAAATAGGTCTAGTAACCTCTGCAAAATTTGTCAAAAACCTCCTTAAGAAATTGACTTGACCAAAGAAGGACTGGATTCCTTTAACATTTTTTGGTCTCTAAATTTTATCAATGGTTGCTACCCTCTCAGGGTCAATTCTCACTCCTTGCTTTCCAACTAAGTGGCCAGGCAACTTACCTTCAATGACACCAAAAGAACATTTCCTTGGGTTCAAAGAAATGCCAAATTCCAAGGCCCTCACAAATATTCTTTCTAAATGAGTGCAATGTTCTTCTTCCTCCTTGGAATAGGCAATTAGATCATCTTGATATACAACAAGGAAATCATTTATGGAATCTAAAAAGGCAACATCCATTGCCCTTTGAAAAGTAGCACCAACATTTGTGAGGCCAAAAGGCATTCTCACATAAACATATGTCCCCCAAGGTGTTCTGAAAGCTGTCTTGAATTGATCTGATTCTTTGACAATGACTTGGTTATAGCCAGAGAAACCATCCATCATAGACATCAATTCTGATCCGGTTACTCTCTTCAACATAGCTTCCATATTGGGTAGACAATAGTTATCCTTTAATGAGCTGATGTTCAAATTCTTGAAGTCTACACAAAGCCTGATGCCACCATTATTTTTTCTCATGGGAACAAGATTTGACACCCAAGAAGAATGCCTTATAGGCTTGATAATGCTAGCATCTCTCAATTTGATCAACTCTTCTTGCATCTTGGGTGCCAAAGTGGGATTAATAGGCCTTTGTTTTTGCCGAAAAGGTTTAGCATCTTATTTTAATGGAATAATATGCTAAAAAAAATCTTCTCTATAAACCTTTAGGTCATCATATGACCATGCAAAAACATGCTTGAATTTTCTCAATAATTCAATCCAAGATTTCTTTACCTTTTGAGATATATCTCTACCAATGTATACCCTCTTAGGTGTCTCATGTGTTCCAAGATTTATCTCCTCTAGATCAGCATGATCTTCTCTTTTGATATTCTTTTGAACCCTATCCTGGTTGTCAAAGACAGTCTCCAAAACAACAAGTCCCTTGGGCACCTTGTTAGTTCTAAGTTGAATGACCTCATTGCCAAAGACAACCTCATTTCCTTCTACTGACTCAACCAAGGCTCAACAATCAAATTCCTGACCATGATAGTGATCTTCACAACTCATAAACTTCAAAATATCATTATCATCATAAAAAACCTACCAATTTTCAATATTGTCTGGTATGCTAGGCCTAGCCTGAATTTCAACTTTAGAGATACCAGAAAATGTAATATCAATGGGATTGAATGCAATATTGGCTAGCAAGTCAGCCATCTTATTGTTACTCCTATCCTTCCACTCAATATCGAAGGCATCAAAATATTCAATCAAATCCCAAACTACATTCCTATATTGTTTTAGCCTTTTATTCTTGGAAGCATATATTGACCTGACTTGGGACACTACCAACTCATAATCACCAACAATTCTTATGCATTTAATACCATGTTTTTGTGCCAACCTCAGTCCTAACAACAAAGCCTCATATTCTGCTATATTGTTAGTACAAAAGAAATTCAATGTGAAAGAAAACTTTTAGGTGTTTCCATCAGGAGAAATAAGTAAGATACCTGCTCCTGCTCCATCCTTGCAATTTACACTATCAAAGTAAATTACCCACAAATCATCCTTCACAGAAATAGCACTTACCTCAAAAAAGATAGGTGACAAAATAGGTTCATTCTCAAATACAGGGATCTCTACCCTAAAAGCATTAATATCAGTATCCAAAAAACATGTAGTTTCATTATCAATATTTCTCTCAATCATGTGGCATACTCTTGGCTCTCATTCAATCTTGACAAACTGATCATCAATCTTGAAAGTGGCATAGGATAGATCACACTGTAAACTTCCACCCATGGCAGGACTCCATTTTCTATATAGCAGCATCCCATAATGAGGAGGGATGTACACTACCAAAACACTCATTGTCAACTCTTTCTCCAGATATGCTGCCAGCCTATATGGCATTACATTGATAGTCCCAATAATTGGTACCTCCCTCTAATCCATTGCACAACATCTGCCTTGGATTGTATCAACTTTAAGGCCCAACTTATCCATGATTTTGAAAGGCATGATAGTATTAGAGGCACCACTATCAATCATACAATTTCTCAACTTCATTCCATTCACAAGAACACTTAAAAAAAATGGATCAATATTTTCAAGGCTGGCATTGACAGAACTGTCCAAATATATTGGAGGAATTTGAGACATAATTCCCTGAGTAGAAACACCTTTCAAAGCTTTATCCTGAGATCCATTGCATGCAACATCATTGTTATGAACATTATCTACCCATGCAATAGCTTTGTCTTTGTCTTCAGGGATCCTCAACAATTCTGACAATGGAACCTTAACAGATAACATATCAATAGGAGCAGAAGAAGGAATCTCAATTTGCACCACCTTAGTATCCTTTTGTTTATCTGATACATTAGCTATATTGGCCACCCTCATTTTTTCAATCTTAGCCATTGTGTTAACTCGCTTCTCAATCTCACTAGAAAATATTTCAACTCCAACTCCCTTAGGCTCACAATTCTTACCTTTTACATTCTTGAATTTCATGATGTGATCACCTTTTGATTTGTTCTCATTAGTCTCTCTAGAGTTAGTACTCCTTATGAACATTTCTGCAGCATTCTCATTTGTATTCCTTGTTAGATTAGGTGAGAGACTAATCTCCCAAGAACACCTACATGCATAACCCTATCACATGGAAGAAGCAAAGCACAGAAGGCAAGAAAAATCTATGGAGGCCAAAAAGCTAGAGACATCATATGCACAATATTACAAATGATATTCTCATCTCTTAAGAAATACAAAGAGGTGAATCTTTATAAAAGGAATTGCAAAACCCTAAAAGGGAAACCCTAAAGAATAATAAGATGCCTAAGTCTAACTTAAGTGTAGAGAATAATAGACTAATAATTAAATAAATTAATTATTAGCTATAATATGACTACTCTAACACCCCCCCTTAAGTGTAACTTAGGGAGAGGCTAAACAACTAAGGACTAAAAGATGCATGAAAAAAAAATGCATGAAAGAGCAATGGGTCCTTGCAACTAGGCCTGATCAGGTACCCAAGTACAAGAAATAAACTAGATGAAGGAAACAAAGCCTCCAATCTAGGGAATGTCCCAAAGAAAGGAACAAGAAAGAGCATGAAGCATCTCCGAAGCATGAAGCTGCAAACACTGTCAGAAGAAATTGCTGGAACCCCCACTGAAATAGTGCATGACCAGGTAGAGAAGACAAAGTCTGAAGAGTTGATCAATCGAAGAGGTGGCCTCCAAAAGTAGGAATAAATGAGTGTCTATATAGTAGATGATCCATCTCACTGAAATGCATAGGGACCTAGCCAATGCATCCACCCAGTACATAGGAACAAAAACTATATACGTAGATCACTCAATCAAACTAAGGAAGCAATAGAACCAACAGGTGAACCCCCCCTATAATGCTGAACAGGGAGAGGGGTGACAGGAACACTGAAATGCAATGCCAGAAACATCTGCAAGAAGAAGAATCAGGAACACCAATAGTGCAAAAAAAGTACAAGCACAGGATAAAGGGCAGTGTCATAGACACATAGCATGGGCTAATGTCATGGAAGGTACACTCACTTGACAAAGGTGGATGAGCACAAAAGGCACAAAAGGAAAAACATCATAACCCCCCATGGCACTTTATAACTGAGTGCAAGTACAAGCAAACACAAGGAGAACAAGATCCCAAATATGCAAAAGTAGACACTTTATCTCAGTACGTTTATAGGAAAAGGAATGCAATAGAAGAGAAGCATACAATGCTCAGAAGTTAGAAAGAAGAGTGAGCCAGAAGAACAGAAGAAGAGATCCCAGGACTTGTAGAACCTAAGTAATCCACCAGAGTGTGAAAGTGCAAAGCTCAGAGGAGAGAAAACCTGGAGTAGAATCTAGATGAAAGACCCTTACAACTGAATAACTCATAGAACTAGCTTTCTAATGATATCTGGTGAGCCCAAAAATGAGTTCGAATGAGCGAGATATGGCTCCTGGAAGGCAAAAAATAAACATCACCTTTGACAGAAAAAAACACTATCAAAATAGAATAGCCAAAAAACCTAACCTCCATAATTGGAAAGAGCTCAAAAAGAGCTTTCCGATGATATAAAGAAGTCCAAAAAAGGCCTCTGTATGCTTAAGATATTGCAAAAAATGCCCAGGTACCTCTGAGAAACTTCAAAAAAGAGGCCAAGTTGCTGATGTAAGTAAACTCCTGCATAAAAATGATGACCAAATGGCCGTCGCAGGCTTATCCACCTGAGGGCTAAAAGAAATAAGCCCTGGTCATGTGGGTGACCAGGGGCTCCACAGATAGGCGCAGGGGGCCAGGGGCTGGTTCCCCATGTGACCAAAATCCTGGCAGAAAGGGGGCTAGCGGAGCAGAAGGGAGCCGGTGGTGGCGGGGGCCGGTAGAGCTGGGCCAGTAGAGGGCGGTGGGGCTGCAGAGGCAGCGTAGACTGCATCAGAGGTAGAGCACATGGTGGCCGGTGCCAGTGCCGGTGGTGGAGGCTCTGTGGAGGTCGCAGCTAGGCGCGGGGTGGCCGCTAGGCGGTGCATTGGTGGCCGCTGGGCGGCACCTTTTAAAAACAAAGGTTGCGTTATTTTTAATGAAAAATCAATTAAAAATTGATTTTTTTTTGTAATTTTTTTTGGTTTCCATGCCCGTACAGCCCTAGGAGGCTTGAAAAATTCACCCAAAAGTCCCAGAGGTCAAAAATAACAAATTTTATATGGTTTTTGACTCTTCCGAGCCTTCTAAGTGAATTTTTCAAGCCTCCTAGGGCCGTACGGCCTGGTGGTGGTGAAGCGAAGGGAGCCCGGTTGTGGCGGAGTGGAGGGAGCCCGATGGCCGGTGATGGGGGCAGCAGCGGGGGCTGTGGCAGCGCTTGCAGCTGCTGGCGGCTCAGCGGAGGCCGTGGGGTGGTGCCCGGGTGGCCGTTATGTGGCGCTCAGGAGGCCGCCCCCTATTAAAAAAAATTTTAATTTTTTTTTGAAAATCACCATCTCGATCCATGTGCCAGGCTGTACGGCCTGGTATCCAAAAAAAGTTTGCCTCAAATTGCAAAGGTGTCTAAAATGAATAAATTTTATATGAATTTTGGCTATCTCAGGCCTTGTGGATGCAATGGTGGCATCCGTTTTTGCTCAAAATGCTTCAAAGAAACAAAAAATAATGTCCTACTTCTGAATCACTTCAACAAAAAGATGAACAACGAGCAGCAAGATGGCTCTGATACCATGTTAGATTAGGTGAAAGACTAATCCCCCAAGAACACCTACATGCATAACCCTATCACATGGAAGAAGCAAAGCACAAAAGGCATGAAAAATCTATGGAGGCCAAAAAGCCAGAGACATCATATGCATAATATTACAAATGATATTCTCATCTCTTAAGAAATACAAAGAGGTGAATCCTTATAAAAGGAATCACGAAACCCTAAAAGGGAAACCCTAAAGAATAATAAGATGCCTAAGTCTAACTTAAGTGTAGAGAATAATAGACTAATAATTAAATAAATTAATTATTAGCTATAGTATGACTACTCTAACATTCCTTACCACCATGCCTCTAGTTTGCACTTGGGAAATCATTTCTGTAGTAATCCTATCCATCTCTTCTCTAGAAGGTCTTCTCAAATTTACTGACTTAGAAGAAGAGTTCATGTTACATGTCTTCCTATCAATGTCTTCACTATCAGAAAAAACTTCTTGATGAAAAAGGGCCTGATTGTGTCTCTTCACATTTACATCTACCTCTTCATCAAAATTAGAATTTTCTTCATATCCTATATATGAAGAAGCCATGTTTCATCCAACATCATCTTGATCTTCTTTCTGATCTATCTCCTCACTATCAAAATCCTGATTTGCAGCCATAGAGTGTGCAACCACACAATGCTCTGTAGAATGAGGGGACTGGCATGCAACACACCAAGGTATGTCCTCCATGACATTTATTGAAGCTTTTTGTAGAGGCTCAGGGACACCTCTATCATTATTTCCTCTTGTAGTGGGGACAATAGGCTTGCCATCCTTCCATTGGGTGTTGTAGAGGTAGTTCTGCAATCTATTCTGCTTATTGAAATTATTGTTGAACTGAGGACTTTCATTGGTAGGAGCATTGATGTTTCTATTTGTAGGTGCCTTCAAATCCTTCAATGCATTGAGCACCTTATCCAATTTATCTTCTTCTTGCCTCCTAGCTCTAACATTCTTATCATTTTATTTTTTATACTTCTTATCCCCAAACAACTTAGGGTCATCTCTCTTTCCACCCAATTTCCCTGATATTTTCATATTGTTCTCAATATTGACAGCAATCGTAAAAGCATCCCTAAGAGTTCTCAGTTCTTTGTCCCTCAACAAATATCTCATCTTTCCATCAAATGCATTGAAGTATGTGGTTAAACAAACATTATCATTTAACCGCATAACTTGGAACAACTTATGCATGCCCTTCTAAAATCTCATGTTGAATTTAGCTGCAGTCTCATTCTGATTTTTCCTTATGGTATTGAATTCATTCAACATGAAACTAGCATTAGGTCTATCACCATACTACTCTTTAAAACATCTCTCAAAGGAATCCCAAGTATCAATACATTTATCAGGAAGTCTCTTAAACCAATCTCTAGCATCCTCCATTAGAGATTGAACAAACAATTTTATGACTACATCGTCATGCTCTACCTCATAATCATTAAGCATATCAACAAATAACCTAAGATTCTCCTCAAAACTAATAGCATTATTACCAGAAAACTTAGGTTCCTTATCTCTTATATCATTTGGAAAAGCATTTGGGTAGCTAGGAATTCCATCAAAACTAATTTTCCTATAGCCTTCTAGTTGCATAGGTCTTCTTTGAAAACTTGAACTAGTGTTAACCCTAGGATCAACATTAGCATTTGCATTTCTATCTACTTGTGAATTTGACTACTGCCTAGGATTAGCACCTATCCTAGAAGATGAAGAAGGAATTGAACTAGTAGTATTACTAAGTGGAATAGTAGTAGTCATAGATGGCATACCTAGTTTAGTAGCAGATGGACCAAGAGCGTTAGCTGATGAAGCCTTCAAGAACTAAATCTTTCTTCTCTTTTCTGCAATGGAAGCTTCAATTTCAGCCTTCTCTAATTCTCTTGCAAGGTCCTCATCTTCTTTTCTTCTTCTTTCTATTTCTATGTCCTTACTTGAATTGGGTGGTGGGACCCTTGGTATTGTCAATGATCTACTTGTTTGATGTCCCACCATCTTCTGCTTTCCTTTCTCACCAGTGACAATAGTAAGCCTAGTGATCTCATGTCCATCTTTTTCTTTAGGCAAAGGAACATAACTTTGCACTTGTCTAACCATAGGGCCCTCCTTATCAAATTCATGATCTTGTAGCAAGTGCTCTTTCTCACTCTTCAAAGCTTTGAGATCACCAAAGACATCATGTTGCAAAGTTTTAGGAGTAGAAGTAAGCATCTTGTTTCTCTCCTCCATTTCATTAATCTTTCTAAGGAGAGACTATCTTTCTATTAGAGCATTCAGTTTCTCAGCCTCTCTCTCCTCTTGTAACCTCTTATGTATGGCATCCTGATCTGCCAACTGTAACCTTAGTGCATTTAAATCATCTGGGTCTAACATAATGTCATCAGAACCTGATGACACATCCATATCAGAAAGATTTTGATATGGGAAGTGCACTTGCCTAGGTCTCATGGGTTCTCTTCTAAAATTATCTTCATCAAGATCTAAATCAATCTCCAAACCCATCTCTCTAGCTTGTTCATCTTGACCTACAAGCAATGGACCCTTGTCCTGAAATACAGCCTCTGCGTATCATAAAATCTATCCTTAGAGTGACCACCATCTGATCTAGAAACTCTGTCTTGTGAACCTTCCTCACTTGAGGAAACATGTGGTGCTCTACCTCTAGTATTTCTTTGTTCTCTGATGGGAGCACTAGTAGACTCACCATTCCTTCTAATTCAACTCTTCTTCTCCTGTCTAGGCAATTGCTCCAGAGTGACCTCCGGATTCTTTCTGACAAAGGACCTAGTATTCCTACTTTTGTCCATGATTTATAGTTTATAGCACTGGTTCTTAACCTTTTGAGTCACCAACCACCTAGATGGGAAAACCTTTTAACTGAATACAATAGGAAAACAAGAGTGCACTTCACCTTCTATCTCTAGACTCTCCCAATTAGACTCACCATTTTGTTGGGAGCTCCCTTTGATCTTCAACTTGCAGATTTATACTTTAATGGATAACCTAATATAACTTTGACTCTATCATCACTCCAAAGTCTACAAGGAAGAGGGCCAATTAACAAGGATCAAAAGAGATCCTCCTACACTTTGAGCCTTAATGCTCAGGAAGGTGTACCCTTGATTCACTTTTGAAAATGAATCCAAAATGTTATATCAATATACTCATCACTAACCGATGTAAGATTTTATCATTTGAATGTGTGTGTGTGTGGTTAACAACATTGAAATGCCTCTAGAGGATTGACCAGTGCCTTAACCTAGGGCAAAGAGTCACCCAATTACATACATCAACTAAATACCTTAATTCAAACATAATTAAATCTAGGATAAGTGCTTTGCCTATTACCCCTCTCCCTCAGACACAAGAACATCAAATTCCTGCTTGGTTGCAAACTCATTGAACCCGCCTAAAAGACTTTAATCCTAACTTTGTTAGGAACTCAGAGATGACTTCACAATACTCTTTGTTTACCATATACTAATACACTTTGTGACACTAACATATATGAGCTTAGAACTGAAATAAGAAGACATACACAAATTCAAGATTGGAACTCATTAACATTCTCATTAATATATTCAGAATCAATACACAATTAGAACAACACAAGGATAGGAAAAGATACAAAATCCAGCTCCTTTATCAGTAAAACACCATGAACAACCAGCTTAGGACCAAAGAAAGTTTTGGAACCCACACAAAATAAAAAATTCTACCACTTATACTCCCTAGTCATCTTGGAATCCTCAAAGAGAATGCAACAAGCTATGAATGACTTAGGGTTAGGGTTTCAACCACCCAACCAACTAGAAGTGGTTACAAATTTATTACAGGGGAAGAAAACTAGTTGGCCATGCCTGAGGAAGATCTGCACTCATGATAAATCTCTAGGAAAGTACTGCAAATCATGAAAATTTGAAATCCTCAACCCTTTGTGGCCACCTACAACACACCTCAAGCTCAAAACTACATGGTACAAACCCATCAAATGAACATGACACACCCTGGACCACACTGCAATGACAAACATATCATCTCCCACTAGCACCAGTTGCTTCTGCATTGAATTTTAGTCCTTCTGGTCATAGGAAACCCTCTGCAAATTCAAATTTGAAAAGAAATAGCTACTTTATGGTGCTTTCAGAAAATCGGTGGTCAAAATTTGAATCTCCATCAACTTTAAGTCGTGACCGTCTCATCTCTTTATTTCACGGGCCTTTAGTCCTTAACTCAACTGCCACCCTGGGTTTACTCTCTAGCAACCATGCGAAAATGGATTTCTTGTTAACTAAAAGAAAACTTAACCCATCACTTAACTCCATGACTTGGTGACCCAAAAGAAAACTCTAACATCGGTCCCACATTTAGGGAACTAGCAACAAAAGGACACCGCCAGTTTGTGAAACACTTTATCTATCCACTAGAAAGTTTAGCAATTTTGAGAATGCTTGTTCATTGAACCACTAAAACATTTAGAGAACCCCCACTATTTCATGCAAATGAGTGAAGCCTTCATAAATTTTTTTGGACCACCAAAACATTTATCAAAACCACTAAGCCTTCACCTAGAAGATCAATGGCCATCTAATCTTCGCATACCCATCTGAGATTCTATCAGATTACACACCCACCATTAGATGAAGAATCTTCTCCTTACCCTAACAACCCTCTAACATAGGAAGAAATCAATGGCCCCCACAAGATCTTAAGCCTCTGACACACTCGATGAGATCATACACCATTCATCGATTCACTGATAGGATCAAGACCCTCTGACAAGCCCGAGAACCAGGTCCCATTGATAGCTACCAATGTGTTAATACTTGGACCAACTAGAAGCTGCCAACTATGCAAACATGTCAATGGACCCACCTGCCTTCCTTATGAGAATCAACGACTGTCACTATACTGCTGCATTAAAAATTGAGCAAGTTATATCAATGGTATAATGACAACCACAAGATTAAAATGAACTTTAATCTGCCTGAACGTTGAGAAGATGGGTCCCACTAACAAAATTTTGAATCATAATAGGTGGACCAATGAGAGACAGCCAAATCTACACACCTAGCAAGTGGACCCGCGTGAAGGAAGGGCTACGTCATGAAAATGAATCAATGGCGGGTGCAACTTCACATACCTCTGACAAAACCCTTGCGCTTTAGTGACAATCGTTAGATAAAGATGGTGTTAGCGATGGGCCCAGAAAGATATTAAGCTGAAACTTAGGAAAAAATAAACATTGAGACTTAGGCTTTTGGGAAAAATAAAGTGCTGGGGACCATAGGAAAATATTAAAGGCTGCCAAGGTAAAGACTTAGGAAAAATTTAAATGGGGCTGACCAAAAATATAAAGCATATGTGAAATAGGACCCTTAAGTGACCCACAAAAAGTAACATCAAAATAGAAAAAGGCTAGGGTTTTTCAAAGGGTTTTGTATGCAAGGGCTATATTTTCAAAAATTTGAACCAGGGCTAAAGGCAGAGACCTAAAAATAACTGCAGAGACCAAGGGAAAAGGGCTAGAGCCATGAAATTTTTTGCACATGTTAACAGATTCAACACATAAATCCTGAACTAGTTTTTCACATACAAGTCCACTTTTTCTGCTTGCAAAGTCTTCCACTTCAGTTTCCTCTATCTCTTCAAGTCTTTTCTTGACAATGTATAGGTCCATTCTCCATACTGATCATTCATTTTCTATGGATCCACAATATCAACTGGGCTACCAATACTCAGGCTTCTCCTATCAAGTGTTGTATCCATCAAAGGCATTAGCAAAAACTTCAGTTCATTCTTCTCAACAGTAAACACATTTCTTACATAGTCATAAATATCTCTGCAATCATATTGCCAAGGTCTACCAAGTAGTATATCACAACTATTCATCTTCACAATGTCACAAAGCACAAGATCCTTGTACTAGCCAATCTAAACATCAATGAAACATTATTCCCTAATTTCCAAAGCATGAACATCTTGTAACCAACCAAGCCTATAAGGACAAGGATGTTTCATTCTACTCAAACCAATTTTTTGAACAAGGTCCTCAGCAACAAGGTTATCAGTACTACCACTATCAACAATAACATCATAGAGTTTACCTTCAGTCTTGCATCGGGTCCTAAACAAGTTACTCCTCTAACAAGGTTTATCCTTTATACCAAGCAATGTTCACCGAAGCAACAAGTTCTCCGATTCAGGCTCATTTTGAATGTTCTCATTCATCACAGTAGTTCATCGGTCAACCTTCTTCTGTGTACACTCAAAAGAAGGGTACCCTTCCTCTCCATAGTTATAGAAAGTACCCTTAAAGATAACTCTACCTATCTTCTTCTTTGGTTCTAAAGGTTTCTGTTCATCTTCAACATCAGTCGGTTTCTCCTTCACTGAGTGATCAATCTTTTCTTTTCCTCGAGAGTTGCTAGGTTGTTTCCTCTTCAACTTATCTTTTTCCTTCAGAGCATACTGATAAGCATCTTCAACAATATCAATCTTCACTATACCAACCTCATCCTGAATATTGAATCTTAGACCATTCATATACCGAGCTACATTTTCCTTACCAAGCTCTTGGCATCCAAACCAAATAGTAAGATTGTAGAACTCCTCGGTATAATCTTCAATAGACAAATCCTTCTGTTTTAGATTCTACAACTTCTTAAACAAGTCAAGCTCATAATCAGCCAGTATGAACTTAGCTTTCAACTTAGTCACCATCAATCTCCATATATTGATCTTTGTTTCACCTTCATCTTCTTAGTCTCTTTGTAGTTCCTTCCACCAAAGAGCAGCATGTCCTTTCAACTTTGTCTATGCTAATCTCACCTAAAGAGGATCTTCAATTTCTTCTAGCTCAAAGAAATCTTCAAGTTCACCAATCCAATCAATCAAATTATCAGGCTTCAAAGTACTAGAGAAAGTAGAAACATCCATTTGTTAATTACTAAATCGAGCAGCAGGTCTAGGCAACCGAGCAGTTCTATCTTCACCAAATCTGTTCCTCCAGTCATCACCACTAGATCCAATAGTTTCAAATTCTTCAGTAGCTTCTTCATAGCCATCCTCAGTGCCAACATTCTAAGGTATGCCAACAATAGTTCTCATGATCTCGGCGACCATATCATTCTTCATGAATTCCATCTTAGATCTGAAATCTAATTTCACCTTCTCTGTGATCTAGGATTCAACAATATCACAAAGATCTAAACTAATTCTAGGGTCCAATATTCTTGTAGGCATCCTTAAAGATAAGAGAAACCCTCTGCAAAAAACCCTCACTAACCACCTTGTGACAATTTCCAAGTTGCAACAAGTCAGATCTCAACCTGCAATCTTGCAAACAACTAGGGCACAATTTCACAAGTTCAGTGATTTGGATCTACAATCCAGATTGGACATAATCTCTGCTCTAACAAGATCAAATTCACAAGATCAGCCTTGCTAGGTCAAGCTTCTACTTCAACAAGACCAACACTCACTCTAATACCACCTGATGCAGTCAAGGATGGTGGATCCAATTAAGGATAGTCCAAACCTTGTAACCAATAGAATTACACAATAGATTACTCATAATACAACATAAATTAATTTTTCAACACTGATTTTCATTAACATGCCTGGCTGTAAGGCCTTCTAGGTTAGGGCCAATTACAATCAGAAAATAATTCTGCAAGATCCACAACTAGATCCAATACAATCTTAGCTAGTTTAGCTCTGAAGACAATCAAAAGCTGATGGAAACCCTAAGGTAGATCTAAACTTGAGCTCGCAAGCCTCCAAGAAATCTCCTTGTTCCCAAGTATGCAAACCCCTAGCCTTGCTACAAATGACAACCAGATCACATTCTGATCTACAAGAACATCAATAAAATTTCCACAAATTCACTATAAACTTCGCATTTGAATTCTAGATATGCTAAGTCCTCCAAGTTCTTATTGTCATGCCCAAAAGTTGAGCAAAACACAACTACAAATTTTTTTTAAAACCTACTAACTATATACCAATAATCACTCTTACACAACTAAGAAGAGTACACTAACTAGCACAAGATCTTATGTTTATGCAAAATGGTGTAGAGAGAAAAAAAATAAACAACTAATAATATCGAAGGGTCTGACAAAACCCCAAAGGTCAAACCATGAAAGGTTGACCAAGTTGAGCAAGTTTGACCAAAAGCCAAACTTCATCAAATAGCTCCAAACAAAGCTAAAAGGTTCCCTAGACTATTAGCTTCAATTGACATGTAAATCAAGATAGTTGACTAAAAGTCAACTAGAGTTGACCAAAAGTCAACCATCACTAAAATATGCAAAACTAAGCTAAAAGGAAATAAAATGCATCTAAGAATACTTGGGCATGCAAATTGAGGCATTTGACCAAGGTTTGACTAAAAGGTCAACTATGTAATAAGACAACCAACAAGTCTGTTAAGGTCCAATTGATTAGAGACTTGGTCAAACTTGGTCAAACTAGTCTCCCAAATCTTCCCTAAAATATCTACCCAAGCCCTCCTTAAATAATAATCATCAGCCACAAGTCGGCTAGATGAAACCCTTAGCTTCCAAAACAATAATTAAATGCCATACAAGTCAGCTTACAAATGTATACACACATTTAATTCTACATGTCAGCCCATGACAATGGCTTCCAACAATTAATTCAATAGGTCAGCCTAGCAAATCATAGAGAACTCCAGTTGGTAAGTCAGAACTACTGTGTGACAGTAAAATTACTGAGCATGCCAGGCATCACCGAGCACCTATGTCGACCAAGCATCGTAGGCATGACTGAGCAATAATTTCACCAAGCACTAGAGACTACCGAGTTCCTTCAGTGACCGAGCTTCCCTCAATGACTGAGACCATCGGTCAAGGCTACAATTGAACTGGCCAAAATACAAACACTCCATGTAGTTTAGTAAGGACATAGAATGCCCCTGCATTAAGGGGAAAAATCTAATAACATGGGTGTTTATTTTATTAAAATTTAATCATCAAACAAAAAACAAATCACAAGTTCAAGGGAGGGGTCACCGGCTATTCATAGTCGGCACCCAATCTAGCACTCACGAAGGTGAAGCATACGAGTGCTGCATAAGGGTGCTGCACAGACTAGTCGTAACTGCATGCAATAATGGTGCGTCCACTGGTTGCAACAACCTTATCCATTGTGGCTAGTGGTGATTCTACTGGTCACAATGACTATTGTCGCCGGTGATAGGCATCGACTGTGTAGGGTTTCAAAAATTAATAAATTCAATAAAATAATATGAAGAGTTACTTGCAGGGATTTCTTAACTCGATAAAGATTATTGTAAAGTTTCACTTGATATTAAATTTTTAAAAGTTTCCAAAAATACTACGGCTAAATATGGTGCAATAGTAATATGTATATATTATTATATATGAATATCTTCGTATGTATATATAATAATATATATTATTATGATGTCAAACTGAATGTACAGAAAGTGTGACAGAATATAAGTTACCAGCAATGATATATATATATATATATATATATATATATATATATATATATATATATATATATATATATATATATATATATATATATATATATATATATATATATATATATATATATATATATATATATATATATATACATATATATATATATATAGAATAACTGAGAGGGGGCTGAATTAGTTATCTAGTGTCCCAAAACAAAATGTATAATTCAAAACCATTTCTTCAATTTTTGCTCATCAATAAACACTAAATACTTTCACTATCTATACTTTTACCGATTACCAGTCTAATACTATAACAGTTTACCGATCAAAATCTAACATGTAACATGTAAAGAATGATAACAAATAAATATCACAATCAACACATAATGCAAGAGATTTAATGTGGAAACCCTATAAAGGGAAAAACCACCTGGGACCGTCAACCCAAAATTGTTCACTCTTCTGAAGTGAGGTCGGTTAAGACCCAACCCTATTAAAGGTTTACAAACACACTGTCAGGTGTGACCTTGTTATAGGATTTTAGACTAGAAGTTATATTCCAACCAACATTCACTATGGGGTTGACAAGATAACAATGTTCATTCTATGAATGATACATCATAAGACTTTCAGAGTCCACTCGGTTAAGAGATTTTGACTGTATACAATGGTTAAATATGTAATAATGAATGACCATCCTTAATAAAACTTCAATTGCAGATTACAAATCAATATTTAGTCCATACAAATCCTTCTAATCAAAATTTCACTTTAGATTCAATACTGTATCAACTTATTGTCCATCGGTAATTCCTCTTTGTAGCTTGGTAATTGTTCTGCAACTCAGTTCTTACTAACTAGTATGATCAAAATGCATGAAAACCTTGTTCATGCAATATTCTTGTAGCTTCTACTTCTTTCAGCATATTTCATAAAGAAATTATGTTCTCTTATATAGATGTGTAAATCATTTTCTTCTCCACCATTAGATTTTTCCACTTAACCTCATTCATAGATTTAACTGTGTAGTTTTTTGAGTCAAACTCATTGACCCATGATTCATGAGTAGGGCTCACATGAACCCATCTCTCATGAGAATGAATGGAACACTTAGCACTCATTGGATCTAGGTGATGCTCATAGAGGTGAAGCACCAAGACTTCCCAGGAGGTCACCCATCCAAGTACTACTCCAGCTTGAGCGCGCTTAACTACAGAGTTTCCTCCATGGTTAAACCCACTCTACTCATGAATCATGGGTCAATGAGTTTGACTGAAAAAACTACATAGTTAAACCTTGATAGCAATATCACAATTTGACTTGCTGTGGAAAAATATCTCTTACTTATCTCATTCATAGATTTTTCTGCTTCAAACTTTCTGGGTACTTGTGTCAATAACATGTTTCAATCTTCTCTATTAGATCTTCCCTGAATTTCGTCAACCGTCAATCTTTTTAATAAACATTATCTGTTACCTCAATGTTATACTATTGCTAGGTCATCAATCTTATTGGCTAAACTAATAATTTAATTCATTCTATTCTGCTCAGTTAACAAAGAAATGCATCGGTGAACACTGCTCAGTTAATACTGTGATCGGTATACACTATACTCCATCGGTGTATACTAGAAATGCTTCATTTACCGACAACACTGCTTTGTGTCTTTTAGCTCTATACTTCATCATAGATGAATGCAACATAATAAAGTCAATATCATCAAGTCATAGACTCATCAAGAAGTTACTCAATGTGTTCCTTATCCTCATCTGTCATGTACATCTCTCTCCATGTAGATTTCTCTATTCTTCATCTTTTTCACCTTTTTTCAGATGTCTCAGTATAGTAACTTACAATATAAGTGTTGTCAAACTAGTTGACATCAATGACAACATAATACTGATTTAATCATATTACATATCTAATCAACAACTCCTCAGTGATCTTATAATCATAGATTCTTTAATCAGATTCCAAATCAGTTGTAGTTCAACAATCTCTCCCTTTGGCATTGATCACAACTCAAGTAATATGAAATGTACCATACACATACCAAACATATATTCTACAACTTAGTGAAAAAAATGTTGTAAGTCAAATAGAATCAATGTGTTTAATCACTATGTTACTAAACCATCATTAAATAATATAGCTTTACCATTTTGTAGTTGTGATCTTTTCAGTTCTCTTGTTCCTACTTCTATTCTTGGTAACTAATCTTCAATACTCTATCTCATTCAGATATTCTCTCCCTTGGATAATTCTTGTTGGTTCTTGTTCCTTTTCATATCTTCTTCCTTTTCATATTGTTTATCTCTCCCTTTGATAGAAATGCCAAAGAAACAAATAAACAAACAATTATGTCTTCCTCTATATCTCTGAATACAGATATTTCAATTGGTTCAAGTTCTCAAACTTAATCACAACCTTGAACATGATTCAAAGTGTGAACTATGTTGCATCAACATGAATGATCTTCTGATACAAGTAGGCTGATGCACCAACCAAATCACCTTAGTGATCGATAGACAGGGGACGGACCCCAAGTCTAATCCTTAAGTATTCAAATGTGCCCTTCGGTAGAGGTTTTGTAAAAATATTTGCAAGTTGTTCTTTAGATGTAACAAATTCTAACTTCACTTGCTTCTCTTGCACTTGTTCTCTTAATTAATGATACTTAATAGATATATGCTTTGTCTTAGAGTGCATCACAGGATTGCTTGAAATATTAATAGCACTAGTGTTGTCACAATATATAATCATCGGGTTAGTGATTACCTCATTCATTCCTTCCAACACTTGTTTGATATATGCAATATTTGAATAGTTAGTAGCAGCAACAACATATTCTACTTCAGCTATAGATTGAGAAATACAAGCCTACTTTTTACTTGTCCAGGTTACAAGTCTTTCACCAAAGAAAAATGCTTCTCCGGTGGTGCTTTTCCTATCATCCACATTTCCAGCCCAATCAGCATCGGTGTAAACTTTAAGTTAAAACTTCCCTTCCTTAGGATACCATAATCCATAATTCTCTATTTTCTTCAAGTATCTTAAGATCCTTTTTGTAGCTATCATGTGTGATTCTTCAGGATTAGCAAAAAATCTGGTAATAATTTCCACAACATGTGCTATATCTAGTCTAGTGTGAACTACGTACACTAACTTACCAATCATGGATTGGTAAAGTGTCTAATTTACCTCTATAGTTTCATCCTCCTTTGTCAATTTGCATCCAGTAGCCATCAGTGTTCCCACAGGTTTAGCATCTTCCATGCCAAATGTTTTCAATACTTCCTTTATGTATTTAAATTGTCTGATGAATATCCCATCACTCTGTTGAATCACTTGTAGTCCAAGAAAGAACTTAATCTCTCCAAACATAGACATTTCAAATTCCTTTTGCATTTCATCAGAAAATACCTTGCAGACAAGATCTAAGCCTCCAAAGATAATATCTTCAACAAATATTTCAGCAATGATAATAGTATCATCAGTATCACCTTTCACATACAAATTGCTATTTTCACTTGTTCTAACAAATCCAATACTTAACAAGTAAGTATGTAGTCTTTCATACCATGCTCTCGTTGCTTGCTTCAATCCATATAAAGCTTTATGTAATCTAAATACCATGTCTTTATTATCGGGATCAACAAATCCTTTAGGTTGTTCAATGTAGACCTCTTCTTCAAGTATACCATTCAAAAATGCTGACTTCACATCCATTTGATAGACTTTGAATTTCTTGCATGCAATGTATGCAAGTAGCATTCTAACTCCTTCCAATCTAGCAACAGGTGCAAATGTTTCACCATAGTCAATGCCTTCTTCCTGTGCATATCCCTTGCATACCAATCTAGCTTTATTTATTGTGACTTCACCATTTTCATTCAATTTATTCCTGTATATCCACTTAGTACCAATAACATTTTTATCTTTTGGTCGGGGTACTAAGGACCAGGTTTTATTCTTCTCTATTTTCTCTATCTCTTCCTTCATTACATTAACCCATTCTTCATTCTCTAATGCAACTTTCATAGTTTTAGGTTCAAATTCAAAAATTAAACATGTACCTTGTCTTGTTTTGCTTCTAGTTTGCATTCTAGCATCTCTGTCTCCAATGATTTGTTTTTCAAGATGATGTCTTTTGACAAAAGTAGCCAAAACTTGATTTCTCCTTTCTTATCCTGCTCAGGATCATTTTCTTGCTCGGTAGCTCCATCTTGTTCCTTGGTTTGTGTTGTTTGTTGTCCTGTATTATTTCCATGTTGACTGATGGTCACAAGTTGCGGTGTCGATAGATACTCTAGATGTTCAATGTAAGTGAATCTACCATAGTCTTCTGGTTCCTTTGTACTTTCCTCTATGTACTTGTCATCAAACTCATCAACACAAACATTAGTACTTTCAACTATCTTATTTGTAACCTTATTCAAACATTTATATGCTTTACTTGTAGTGGAATATCCTAGAAATATTCCTTCATCTCCTTTAGAATAAAATTTTTCATTTCTCTCATCTTTCAAAATAAAGCATTTACTTCCAAAAATTTTGAAATAACTTACAGTAGGTTTGTGTCCAAACCATAGTTCATAAGGTTTTTGGTTGGAGTCCTTCTTCAGCTGTACTCAGTTAAGAACATACATAGCTATACTAACAACTTCCCTCCAATATGTCTAAGCAACATTCTTATGCATCATCAATGTTCTAGCATAGTCAATTATATACCTGTTCCTCCTTTTAGCAATGCCATTTTGCTAAGGTTTCCTTGGTGTAGATACCTATCTTTTGATTCCATGCTCATTACAAAAATTAGTAAATTCATCAAAGATAAATTCACCTCCTCTATCAGATCTTAAACATTTTATTTCCTTTCTGGTTTCTTTCTCTACCTTAGCTTTATACCATTTAAACATTTTGAAAGCTTCAAATTTCTCTTTCAGGAACATAACAATCATTAGTCTAGTATATTCATCAACAAAAAGAATAAAATATCTATCACCAGAATAGCTCTAAGTTCTCATAGGACCACATAGGTCAGTATGAACCAACTCAAGTATCTTCTTTGTTGAATAGTCTTTTCTTTTAAAATTGGACTTAGTCATCTTACCTTTCTAACATTCATGGCACATGGCTTGATCAAGTTTTGTCAAGTTAGGAAATCCTCTAACTCTTTTCTTTCTACTAATCTTGATCATGTTGTCAAAGTTCACATGGCATAACCTTTTGTGCCACAACCATGCATCTTCATCCTTTATTAACAAACAAGAAGACTGATCCATATCAAGATAGAATAGATTACCTCTGGATTGTGTACCAGTTCTAACAAGTCTTCCTCCATCATCATAGATCTTCACCTTTTTGCTCTCAAAAGATAGTTGGTGGCCTGAATTGTTCAGCTGAGCCACACTTAACAAATTATAGTTCAATCCATCTACCCAGTATGCATTTTCACATTGTAGTCATTCATTGATCATCAGTGAGCCTTTACCTCTTGCCATACAAGGTGCATCATTTCCCATTCTCACAGATCCTCCATTATATTCAACAAGATGATCAAACTTCTCTACATCACCGGTCATATGATGTGTACAACCATTGTCTATGATCCATGTATCATTTCTGCTTACTTTAGAGATTAGTGTTGTCTCTTCATGTTTCTCTTCCTCCTCTGAGTCATCTTTCATAGCAACAAATACAACTTCTATATCATCATAAGAATCAGATTTAGTTTCAATATCTTCAGCTATGTAACATACCTTTTTTCCTTTTTCATCTCGGTTGTCTCTGTTGTTGTGTCGGTAGCCTCTATTGACTCTTCTCCCATAGCTCCCTTCAGATCATTCTTTGGATCTATCATCATCTTTCTTCTGAGGACATCTAGCAGTGATGTGACTAACTTCTTTACAATTAAAGCATGCTAAAGGTAGCTTACCTCTATACCTTCCTTTTCCTTTGGGCAATCTTCTAGCCATAAGTTCTTCAAGCTCATCAAGTTCATCATCGGTATTGTCATCACTATCACAATTCTTACTATTCCTACTAGACTTTCCAATCTTCAAAGAAGACATGAAAGTGGATTCAATAGAAGGAATAACACTGTTATCAAAGTTTTTTAATTCAAAGGTTGTAAGTTTACCAATCAGAGTATCAAGAGTAAGGTTGGATATAGCTCTTGTTTCATGAATTGCAGAAATCCTGATTGCATAAACTAGTAGAAAAGTTTTGAGAATCTTGCTTATCACTATTTCATCATCAATTACTCCATCTGATGCTCTAATAACATGTACCACCTTTTTGAGTCTATTTGAATATTGGACAATGTTCTCACCTTCTTTCATTCTCATATCATCAAATCTTCCTCTCAGGCTTTCAGCTTGGGCTCTTTTGACATTCAGATCTCCATTGTATATTTGTGCTAATTTATCCCACATTCCTTTGGTAGTTATGCATGTCTTGATATCTTCAAATTCAGCATTGGTATAGGAAGCAAAAAGTTCCATCATAGTAACATTGTGTTCATGCTTGTCCTTCAATTGATCAAGAGTTAAGGGACTAGTGGGTGGTTGCATGTAGCCATTTTCCATCAGATCTAGTGCAGAGTTCCCAATTATAGATATGTGCAGCTTCATTCTACTTTTCCATACTGTGAAGTTCTCTTTGTTTAGTTTCAGTACTTCCCTCTTATACATCTTGAGACATTTATGCTTAAGTCCTTAAAAATCTATTCCAACCAACTAAAGCTCTGATACCAATTGTTAGAATAACTGAGAGGGGGATGAATCAGTTATCCAGTGTCCCAAAACAAAATGTATAATTCAAAACCATTTCTTCAATTTCTGCTCATCGGTAAACACTAAATACTTTCACTGTCTATACTTTTACTGATTACCAATCTAATACTATAATAGTTTACTGATCAAAATCTAACATGTAACATGTAAAGAATGATAACAAATAAATATCACAATCAACACATAACACAAGAGATTTAACATGGAAACCCTGTAAAGGGAAAAACCACCTAGGACCGGCAACCCAAAATTGTTCACTCTTCTAAAGTGAGGTCAATTAAGACCCAACCCTATTAAAGGTTTACAAACACACTGTTAGGTGTGACCTTGTTAGAGGATTTTAGACTAGAAGTTATTGTCCAGCCAACATTCACTATGGGGTTGACAGGATAACAATGTTCATTCTATAAATGATACATCATAAGACTTTTAGAGTCCACTCAGTTAAGAGATTTTGATTGTATACAATGGTTAAATATGTAACAGTAAATGACCTACCTTAATACAACTTCAATTGCAGATTACAGATCAATATTTAGTCCATACAAATCCTTCTAATCAATATTTCACTTCAGATTAAATACTGTATCAACTTATTGTCCATTAGTAATTTCTCTTTGTAGCTCAGTTCTTACTAACTAGTATGATCAGAATGCATGAAAACCTTGTTCATGCGATATTCCTGCAGCTTCTACTTCTTCTGGCATCTTTCATAAAGAAATTTTTTTCTCTTATATAGATGTGTAAATCATTTTCTTCTCCACCATCATATTTTTCCAGTTAACCTCATTCATAGATTTTGCCACTTCAAACTTTCTCGATACTTGTGTCAATAACATGTTTCAATCTTCTTCGTTAGATCTTCCCTGAATTTCATCAGCCGTCGATCTGTGTAACAAACATTATCTGTTACCTCGATGTTATATTCTTGCCAACTCATCAATCTTGTCATCTAAACTAATCATTTAATTCATTTTATTTCGCTCGGTTAACAATGAAATGCATCAGTGAACACTACTCAGTTAATACTATGATCAGTATACACTACACTCTGTCGGTGTATACTAGAAATGCTTCATTTACCGACAACACTGCTTTGTGTCTTTCAACTCTATACTTCATCATAGATGAATGCAACATAATAAAGTCAATATCATCAAGTCATAGACTCATCAAGAAGTTACTCAATGTGTTCCTTATCCTCATCTAAAATGTACATCTCTCTCCATGTAGATTTCTTTGTTCTTCATCTTTTTCACCTTTCTTCAGATGTCTCGGTATAGTAACTTACAAGATAAGTGTTGTCAAACTAGTTGACATCAATGACAACATAATACTGATTTAATCATATTACATATCTAATCAACAACTCCTTAGTGATCTTGTAATCACAGATTCTTCAATCAGATTCCAAATCAGTTGTAGTTCAACATATATATATATATATATATATATATATATATATATATATATATATATATATATATATATATATATATATATATATATATATATATATATATATATATATATATATATATATATATATATATATATATATATATGTATATATATATATATATATATATATATATATCTATGTATGTATATGTATATATGTATATGTATATATATATATGTATATATCTATATATATATATGTATGTATATATATGTATATATGTGTGTGTGTGTGTGTGTGTGTGTGTGTGTGTCAACAAATACAAATATAAATATAGAATTAGTAATTGCATCTATATATGGAAATAGAAATAAGTACTTAACAGATTGTACATGTTTTTACATTTTGTATAATCAGATATATGAGCATTAATATAACAATTTTACTAATATTAACATGCACGTTCTTATATATATGAAACCACCAAATAAAAGAGATATAGCATTTTCTATCATGCTTTATAAAAATTCAAATATTCGCAAGTGCAGTTTTAGAAGTTGATTATGAAATTACTTTAATTTTGTGGATTATAAGTAAATTTGTCCATAACTCACAACATAGACTTTTTAAGGGAAAAAGAGACTCCTTTTTTTTTCTTTCATAGATTTAACATTAAAACAACAACTTTATTTTACTTGTCCATGCATATAGATTATATTTACATGAGTCTCTACTATTCTAAATTTCAAGTAGCCCATTGGAGAGAGAAAATGAAGTTCTAATAACATGAGCACATCACAAGTTAGGGATTTACATAGCTTTTGTAATCTTGTACATGAAGCTTGAAGCCTTACATTAATCAATAAACATTAATGCCAAAATCTAGGCTTTCTAAAATCCACTTTAAAACCAGCTAGCTTTCCTTAGAGAAATCTCCAAAACAAATCAATAGACCATGGAGGCTCACCTCCCATCTTATGCCATTTCATGGCAAACCTTGATCTAGGAGAAAAAAAGATGGATATGGGGTTTACATGCATTCAAAAAACACATGATCAAATAAACTAGAGGGTATGTGCACAAAGATGTGGGACCAAAAAGATGCCACTTTTCTTTTTGGTCCCAAATCATGCATAATGTGTACACACTAAAGGGTGTGTGCCTTATAGCACACACACACTATGGCTTGGGTTGCCCAAGCCTTAGGCTTGGGCAATCCAAAACAAAGCATGTGCATGAAATAGGGCACATGCCAAATAGTGTGTGTGCCAAATAGGGTGCATGTGCTTTGTAAAACACCAAAATTTCCACTTTTCTTGCACCCTATGCAAAGCCATAAATATGTAATCTATATTCTTACATAGCATGTGTGCCCTCTAAAAAACTAGAAAGAGAGAGAGATAAGGGATAGAGAGAGAGAGAGAGAGAGAGAGAGAGAGAGAGAGAGAGAGAGAGAGAGAGAGAGAGAGAGAGAGCTAAGCTAAGTATGTCATAGAGATGCAGTTGAAACCAAGTGGTTTGTGATAAAATGAGTTAAAACCATTTGGGAATCCTTTTTCCAGGTTCAGTTTGACCTTAGAAATCCATGATGGATTGTGGGAGGTAACCCTATTGAAGGCTTGCTGAATGCTGAAATTTGGCTAAGTCTAGAATTTTTTGAATCTAGAATCTACATCTTAACTCCTATGAAGTTGGAACCTATCTGAAACATCCTGCAAGTATTATATTTTATAATTTATATAAATATAACTTAAAGTATAAGAAATTAAATTTAAATAAATCAAACTTATACTTAAATATTATATTTGTATAAATGACTCTCTCTCTCTCTCTCTCTCTCTCTCTCTCTCTCTCTCTCTCTCTCTCTCTCTCTCTCTCTCTCTCTCTCTCTCTTTGGTCCCCCATCTTTGTGCACTTACCCTAGGCAATAAACATGAACATCAAATTCCCTTCCCAAGGCTATGCACACAATAGGTCACCTTGAACCCATAACAGGGGTGAAGATGGAAGCTACTCAAATAGGAGAATGCCAAACATACTAGAATAATCCCACCTTCAACAAGGCTTAAAATCTTCTCAAATTGCCTTCACAAGGCCAAGGATACAACCATCAACCCTTCACAAAATCTACATAATATCAACACCCTTATGGCCCCCAATAAATATACACAAGGATGGCAACATGGATACCCATATATCCATGCCTTGTCCCCTTCCTCCTTGAGGAAGGACTCTACACTAGATGAGTAGTCCCAACTTTTTCTCTTCACCCATCAAGGCTCTCTTCCCTCCCAAGGGTGAGTTTGGCCTTGCACACCCCAAAGAAGCAAATACAAAGAAAACTAGTAAAATCCACACACATGTAAAGACTAAGAAGTCATTCAAAATACATATAAAACTAGCATTCACACATCATAAGAAAGTAACATATTCACATATCAATAAGAATAAGAGTGTTCAAGACCCAACCTCAATCCAAGCTAATGGAAATGAGGGTTGAGATGAGATTTCTCCAACTAGTCTCCTCCTTTGGTATACAACAACCAAAATCCTCAAACCAAGACAACATTCTCACAATCTCTCAAGTCTCCAAAAATTGGAGAGTGGGAAATTACCCACAAATTTTCCCACCATCTCCTTAAGAAGACAAACCCTAATCCTTTCAAACAAGAGGGGGACATCAAATTCAAAATTCAAAAAGAGGATTGGGCTTGGCATGCAATTCCAATTTTTTGTCACTTTTCAAAAGAGCATCTTTTGGAAGGGCAAAAATAGCCAAAATACATCATAATGGTCAAAATTTGAACCCCAACACATGGCACAACTATGGGGTAGTCTATTTTTAACCACCACTATGATATATGGTCACTAAATGCCACTTAAAAGACCACCTAAAGATTGCATACAAAAATGAAAGAGATTCCCACTCTTGGCTCTTAAAAATAGAAGACCACTCACACACATAAAGCACTTGGTCATGCCAACTCACATGACATGCCTCAATTGACACCACAAATAAATCACTTTACAACACAATACACATGGCATGCCAAGTGGACTAAAATAAAAAAATAAAATAACATAATCAACAAATACATTCATGCATCACTTTAAAACAATTTCACATTACAATGAAGTTAATTTCTCCCCTTGGAGATAACCTTGGCTTAACATGATTTTACAAATATCCATCTTTTATTTCCCCTGATATATCCATGGTCTTACATGCACACTTGACAAAATATCAGTAGCTCATGAAATGTCAATAACATATGCATACATATGTAAATAGAATACATCTCAAAATCACATTCCTATCATTGTAAATTTTTAACCACATCTCATGGTAATTCTCATGATTTTCAATATTGCATCTAAAGGATATAAAATTAAAAATAAAATGATACATGGTAATTCACCTAGAATAATAATCATGATCATTTCTCTATTGGTATTAAGTATGTTTGTCATTAGTGACAACACTTATTCAGATTCTGTGTGCTTACTGAGCTTCACAATGTTTACTGAGCAATCTGAGTAGACCAAGCTTTGCAGTGCTTACCGAGTTATCATTACCGAGTGATGAGATGAGCAATGTTTATCGAGTGCTAGCATAGTAAATAGGGAATTCAGTTTCTACTGAGTGACACTGTATCTATTGAGTCTCAAGTGTATACCAAGTTTGAAACTATGACCGAGTGGTTAGTATGGACCGAGCCTCCACTCCTACCGAGAGCATGATGATGTCAGTTATTGCAGTGGATGCCGAGTATCAGAAAGTCACCGAGTTAGTTTGCAAGAACTTTGTAACTATATTTGGGCCGACTTAGTAATATTTGTGTTAGGGCTAACTTTGTAATTATTTTGGATTGATATATAAGCAATGTTTTTTATCATATCAAAAGTGTAGTAATGTGTGAAAAAGAGAAGAAAGGAAGAGATAGGTGAATTACAAAGGGCTACAATAGTATAAGGAGCAACAAAGACATATCTATCATAGAAGGTGATCAGTACATCAAAGAATCTCAATCAGCAAGTACAGTTGCAAGTAAGAGATCTATTGTTTCATCCTAACAAGTGAATCAACTTGAAATCCTTTAACGGGGTAGACTTAATAGTCTTTTGTAAAATATCTTAACCAAGTGCATACTTCATTGTATGTTTGTAAATCCTCTAACAAGGTGGACCTAGCAGTCCTAATTGCTCCTAACAGGGTAGATCATTAGAAGTGATCATTGTAAGCCTTAACCGACCAACTTTATACTGCAGTATTGAAGTTTTGTGGGTATCATCCCCACCCCAGTTTTACTTTCTATTTGGAAGGTTTCTGGCTAACCAAATCTTTTTGTTCAATGTGTTATGAATGTTTTATTCTTTCTATTACTCATGCATGCAGTTAGCTTATTGATCTAAATGTTATTTGGAATATTGTCAAGATCAACAATTTGTAAAAAGTTTTGAAGTTATTGATTCACCCCTCCCCTCTCAGTAACTTGGCTAGTCTTGAATATTTCCAACAATTGGTATCAGAGCTTTGTGGTTCTCAAGATAAAGCTTGATAGCTTGAGCAAAGATTCAGGACAATGGAGATATTCAGACTTAACAAAGTAATTGAAAATGAAAAGCTAGATCTAGAAATGGCCATAGCTCAACTCAAGGAAGCAAAAGAGCATCTTTCCCAATCCCTAAAAAGAAGGAAGGAACTTGAAAATTAGATGAATGACCACTAGTATGTTGAAGAAAAGATTGAAGATTTTTTCCCTTCAAGCAGCTGAGATGAAGCAAACAATGCAATCAAAGAACTGCTAGAAAAGAATGGATCTCTACAAGAAGTAAGAAAATTGAAAAGAGAATAGGAAATTTAGTCAACAAGATTTTTTGAAATCTTGGAACAAAGAAATAAGATGAAAGATGAAATAGATGGAAAGAACAATGAAATCCAGAATCAAACTCTTTAGCTAGAAAACCTTATTGATCAAGTCTTCAATACAAATGAAGAAATCTTGACTTTGAGATCAGAAAATGAAAGGATAATAAAGGAGCTGAGTTCTGAAAAGAAAATCAGTTTAAGATTGGTGAATGACCTAAACACTAAAAGGAAAATCAATGAGAGAATGAAGAAATCTCAAGAAGATATGAATCAGCTACATAAGCAAAAAGGAAAAGCGGGACTTGGATACAAAGAGGAAGGTGAATCCTCCAATCAGGGTACTCAAAAGAATCAGAAACCCACTTGTAATCACTGTGGAAAATTAGGTCATACTTCAAACAAATGTTGGTGCAATGGAAAAGAAAAATTCAATGGAAAATGCTACAATTGTAATCATCATGGTCATAAAGAAAATGAATGAAAGGAAAAACCAAGATTTGAAGGCAAATGTCACAAATGTAACAAACAAGGTCACAAGGCATCAAAATGCAGATCTAAAACATCCAATCCAGCAGAACAGATTGTGAAAGCAATATTTGGTTGGGATTACAACACTTGGTGTAGGTGTCATTACTGTGGAGAATATGGACACATTGGCATAAATTGTGTAAGGCATCACTTTAGAAAAAGGGATACTACCATAAGATGTTATACATGCACTGAACTTGGTCATATAGCTAAAAATTGCATGAATACAAGTAGAGTTGAAGATGAAAAGAAAGCTAAAGTAGATAGCATCAGGAAGCAGATGAGACAACAATGGATTCCTAAACCTACTGAGAAAACCAATCCAAGTAATGAAGTCATTCATGAAGTGGGTGGCTCTATCAATTCCAACTAAGTCTCCAAGAAAGCACTGGAACTGTATCTTCATAAACATATTCCAAAATAGTTCCAGAATTGAAAGGAAGAAAGATCCAAATCTGTATGCAAGATACAATAGGATCACTAAGGTCAATATCAGTTGCCACCGAGCAAGGTCAGGAGTAACCAAATATCATGTGGTTACCGAGTATAGTTGGAGTAGTATGAATTCTTATATTCACTGAGTTACAACTTCCAACAGGTACTTCAACACCCTCTACAATTTTGAGTCCTACTTTAGTAAGTACTTCAGTTTTTTATTTTAAAATTGTAAATACTTTAGTTTTGGGTTTATCAAGTCTTCTAGTGAGCATTCCATCAGTTGGAAGTTTATCATTTTTCACTGCAAGTCCTACTATGTCTACAATAATTTCTAATTCAAAGGCATTAAGTACAATGACAGTTGGACCTAAGGTTCAATCGAGCATAAGATTTTTGAGTAGGAGTAAAGATATAGAAGAAGATATAGATTTGGATGAGTAGATAGAAATTCCACAATTAGATTTTGCAAATCTTTCTGCAGATCAAATGCAATTGGTTGGTGAACTCCTCCAGAAGAAAGAAAAGTAGAAGAAACTAAAAGAGGAAAGAGATAAGGAATATAAGATCATTGAGGATGACAAGAATATTTTGACAGGAAAAATAGGTGTTGAAGTTGATTCCTCTCAACACATTTTGTTATAGTTGGCAGAGGCAGTCACTAAGTTCAATGAGGACTCTTTTGGTCAAGAAAAGTTGCTTGAGAAGGCTGAAAAGAAGTTTGACAATAAAGAGCTTGAGCATATTGCTCAGCAAATAGCTATAAATCAAGCCAAGTTATCTTCAATTTTGACTAACATTGAATCCTCCTATTCCAATGTAACATCATTGTTTGTCAAGGTATGTAATGTTGCTGAGTTCTCTAAGGAAATTAAGGACAAATTGAATAAAATTGATGAGGATCTAAAAGTCAGTGCACAAAAGTTGCAACTTGAACCTAGTTCAAGCTCTGCACATCATATGAAAGTCAGATTCCTATCTGATAAGCAGTTATAGTTATTGAGAGAAGATGCAAGGATCAGGTCAACATTAATAGATATTCAGAACATGATCCTTCCCATCATGGATACAATGCAGAAGCATATTGCACACTCAAAAACATTGATCCATGACAATTAGTTTTCAATTGCAGATCACATGATTGAACTCTCTGCAGAAGTCCAAGTTGCACTCCATACATGCAAAATTCTACAAGAGAATTGGGATAGAACTCTGGCACTAATTGGCAAGGTACATTCTGATTTTCTCTCATTTTGGCATCTTCGTGTAAAATATTTGTATATACACCTTTGGCATTATTGTCAAAAAGGGGGAGAGTATGTGGTGAATGGGGGAGATATGAGAAGAGATATGAGAACAAGTGATATAGGAGATATAAGATAATTGTATATATGTATACTGTATGGGGGAGACATAAAGTGTATATAGAATAGATTGACAAAGACAAATTTTGAAAAATCAAAAATAGATTTAGCATGATTTTTGTATATAAGTTTTGGGCAATAAGTGTTTTTGTCACTAATGCCAAAGGGGGACATTGTTGGCATTAAGTATGTTTGTCGTTAGTGACAACACTTATTCAGATTCTATGTGCTTATTGAGCTTCACAGTGTTTACCAAGAAATCCGAGCAGACCAAGCTTCACAGTGCTTATCGAGTTATCATTATCGAGTGATGAGATGAGCAGTGTTTACCGAGTGCCAGCATAGAAAATAGGGAATTCAGTTTCTACTGAGTGACACTGTATCTACCGAGTCTCCAGTGTATACCGAGGTTGAAACTATGACCGAGTGGTTAGTATGGACTGAGCCTCCACTCCTACTAAGAGCATGATTATGCTGAGTATTGCAGTGGATGCCAAGTATTAGAAAGTCACTGAGTTAGTTTGCAGGAACTTTGTAACTATATTTGGGCCGACTCAATGATATTTGTGTTAGGGATGACTTTGTAATTATTTTGGATTGATATATAAGCAATGTTTTGTATCATATCAAAAGTGTAGTAATGTGTGAAAAAGAGAAGAAAGGTAGAGATAGGTGAGTTACAAAGGGCTACAAGAGTATAAGGAGCAGCAAAGACATATCTATCATAGAAGGTGATCAGTACATCAAAGAATCTCAATCAACAAGTACAGTTGCAAGTAAGAGATCTACTGTTTCATCCTAACAGGTGAATCAACTTGAAATTCGTTAACAGGGTAGACTTAACAGTCTTTTGTAAAATCTCTTAATCGAGTTCATACTTCATTGTATGTTTGTAAATCCTCTAAAAAGGTGGACCTAGTAGTCCTAATTTCTCCTAACAGGGAAGATCATTTGAAGTGATCATTGTAAGCCTTAATCGACCAACTTTATACTGCAATATTTAAGTTTTGTGGGTATCATCCCCACCCCAGTTTTACTTTCTATTTGGAAGGTTTCTGGGTAACCAAATCTATGTGTTCAAAGTGTTATGAATGTTTTCTTCTTTCTGTTACTCATGCATGCAATTAGCTTATTGATCTAAATGTTATTTGGAATATTGTCAAGATCAGCAATTTGTAAAAAGTTTTGAAGTTACTGATTCACCCCTCCCGTCTCAATAACTTGGCTAGTCTTGAATATTTCCAACATTTCTCATGTATTTTCTTAACATAAGTTCAACATTAAAGTATCATACTTAAATCAAAGATTCATCAATTACTATGCTCATGACCTAATAAATAGCATGAAAGTAAAAGTCCTATATCATCATCAAAAAATCATAGGTCATCACATAGAATCAAAATATAATGTCTCTGTCCAAATAGTCCAACATGATAAAATAGAGTGTCAACAAGAGTCATAGGATAGAAAATAAACTACTATGAATGATGGCATGGGGTGAGGCCTCACAGAATATGAATTAAGGATTTCGGTCCTCAATTATTATAATGTAATCATTGTATACTTTGTTTAAATACCATCTATATCTTAGCAAGGGTTTACATAATTGTTTGTATATTAGGAAAGCCTAATCGACCGACCTAGTGATGTAAAATGTCATAAGGTATATATGTAAGATATTTTCATTCGAAAAGATATGGATGAGATGCATGTGATGTGAAAGAGGATTGTGAAAGCTGCGAGCTTGGACCTACTAGATGTAGAGTAGATAATTTTATGTACTTCATCAGAACTAGTCAAGAAAATTAAATTTCTATCAGATAGTTAACAAGGATTATGTATTTCCTCATATACACTTGTGTTACAAACAATGTGTTTTGAAGGTGGACTTAACCTTCTTTGGGTAGTGAGCCTACCGTCTTTTCTTGACTCCTAACAGGTTTTGTCCTCTAACAAGAACTATGTATTGTAATGCTTTAATCAGCTCCTAACAAGGCTAGATCTTCTAACAAGGATACTATACTGTTAGTACATCATTTGTGGGTGCTAATTCACACCAAGATTTTTACCTTTAATAAGGTTTCCTCGACACAAAAATATTGTGTTATTGTGTTGGCATTCATTGTGTTCATTAGATTTGATATTGTTTCTATTCAAAGTTTAAAGTTTAATATTCTATCATACATCTAATTCACCCTTCCCCCTCTCAATTGTATTGTGGATTGTTATTCCTAAAATTGGTATCAGAGCTTTTGGTCCTTAGAGAGAAAGATTAACAGCTTGAGGTGATATGGGAGATGGCATTCTATAACAAGGATAGTTTGAAATTTGATCCTTAAAACTTTGATAGTTGAAAGAATAAGATGTGAACTCATTTGTTATGTTTGGGCATCAACTACTAGATGATTACAAAGAATCAAGTTGCTATGAAGGCTAAGGATGAATTGGAAAAAAATACTGATGATGAAAAGAAGGTATTTTCAGATAACACGATCACAAGGGAAACATTGATCAATGCACTCTCTAAAGGAGAATTTACTAAGGTTAAAGATCTGTATTCAACACACAAGATTTGGGAAATATTAGAAGGACTATATGAAGGAGACAAGTATACCAAGCAAGCAAAGTTACATAAGTAGAAAAAAAAATGGAGAAGCTACAAATGAAGGATGATGAAAGCATTAGGACTTATGTTCAATGGGTTATAGAGGTTGTGGTTGGAATCGTAAATTGTGGAGGCACTTATGATGAAGAATAAGTCATTGTGAGGATCCTTGGATCAATGACACCTATTTACAATACTAAGGCTATAACTACACAAGAAAATATACCTTTCACTCTAAACTTTAGCATAGATATGTTGATTGCAAAGTTAACTACCTTTGAAGTTGCTGAAATGGGAGATTCAATACCTAATGTTGAATCTGCATTTAAAGAATTTGCACATAAGAAGATAATATTTGCACTTCTGAGCACCAATAGTGAGAACCTAAAAGAAGATCTTGGTGAATATGCTGAGCAATGGGAATAGATACATGAAGAGGAAAGAAATATGGACGAACTTGTTGCACTGATTTCTAGATGGGAAAAGAGAGGTAAGGTTAAATTTGAAGGAAAGTTACCTTTGAAATATTTTTCATGCAATAAGGTAGTTCATTTTTCATCTATAGTTTCTACAAGAGTTCCTAAGAACAAACCTAATTTTTTCAAGTCTAAGTATTCAAAAGATAAGGAATGTTATTATGCTAGTGAAGGTATTTCTGATGATGATGATTTATATTATTAGGAGATTGGATTTGTTTCTATTAAAGATGAAAAACCAGTACAAGAAGAAAAAGATTTAGTATCGCATGTTGATGAGAAATCTAAATAGATTATAGATAGTGGTTGTTCACATCATATGATTGGAGACAAAAACAATTTTGTTAAATTAGTTAAGTATTATGGTGGTGTTGTGAGATTCGGAGACAATCTTCTTAAACCTATCATAGGATTAGGATCTATTACCTTGGATGGAAAGAATAATACTGATAATATACTACATGTTGATAGAATTAAGCATAACTCATTGAGTGTTGAAAATCTAATGGACAAAGAGTTTCAATTATAATTCAATGATGGTAACTATTTTATCAGAAGTAAGGCAGGAAAGCTGATTGTAAGTGGTACTAAATCTAGAGGTAATGTATTTGAATTAAATACATGTATGGAGCCTCTTGTTTTTTTTCTGAGGTAGATGATAGTTGGTTATGGTATAGAAGGTTTTTTCATGTTAACTTTGATAATATTGTGAAGGAAAGTTTGACTAATATTGTAAGAGATCTACAGAAGATTGTGAAACCATATAACACTGTATGTAGACAATGTGTTATGGAAAAATAGACTAGAAGTAGTTACAAAATTAAAGAATATACATCAAAAGGAAAGTTGGATCTGGTACATACAAACCTATGTGGACCTACATGGACAAGATCATACTATGGTGAAAGGTATTTTATAATTTTTATTGATGACTTTTCTAGAATGATGTGGGTCGCTTATTTGAAAGATAAATCAGAAGCATTTGATAAATTCAAGATATTCAAAGAAAATGTAGAGAATGAATTAGGTTTAAAGTTAAAATGTTTGAGGTTAGTCAAAGGTGGAGAGTTTACTTTAGATCTATTAAATTCATACTATGAAGAGCATGGAATACAAAGACATACATCTTCTCCTAGGACTCCACAACAAAATGGGATAGCAAAGCGAAGAAACAAGACTATACTTGATGCAACTAGGAAAATGTTGCTTGAGGGAAATGTATCTCATATGCATTGGAGAGAAGTTGTTGGTACAATAGTGTACACCTTGAAAAGAATTCAAATTAGAGAAGGTACAAGTAAGACTCTTTATTAATTTTGGTTTGATCATACTCTTATTGTAAAATGTTTCAGAATATTTGGTAGCAAGTGCTATATCAAGAGAGATGATGAGATAGGAAAGTTTGATGCTAGAAGTGATGAAGGAATTTTCCTTAGTTATTCTACCAAGAGAAAGGCTTACAAATGTTTTAATTTGAGATTAAGAAAGATGATTGAAAGTAACAATGTAAAGATAGATGAAAGGCTTCAAATATAAAAAAGAATGTATGATTATAATTAGGATACATAGATCAAAGAGGTTGCTGCTACAGAAGAAGAACTTGTTGACATTGAATGCAAAAATGAGACTTGTGAGGATGACACAAATGAGGCTACTGAGATTCCTAAGACTCCAAGATATGTAAAGATGAATCATCCTAATAAAAAAATTATTGGTAATACAAATCAAGGATTAATGACTAGATCAAAGGCTAGAGAAGAAATTTGTCTGATTTCTCAAGTTGAACCAAAGACTATAGATGAAGCTTGTAGTGATGAATCTTGGATAAATTCTATGAAGGAAGAGTTAGATCAGATAAAGAAAAATAACACTTTGGAATTGGTTCCTAGACCTAAAAACAAAAATGTAATAGGAACTAAATGGGTTTTCAGAAACAAAATGAATGAATGAAGGAAATGTTGTAAGGAATAAAGCTAGATTGGTATGTAAATGTTATTCATAATAGGAAGTCATAGATTTTGAAGAGACATTTTCTCCTATTGCTAGAATAGAGGCTATGAGATTATTCTCAGATTATGTTACACATAAAGACTTTAAGGTATATCAGATGGATGTGAAATATGCATTCTTGAATGGGGATCTGAAGAAGAATTGTATATGGAACAACCTGATGGATTTCCTCTATGCGAAGATGGAGACATGGTATGCAAGTTGAAGAAGGCACTGTATGGACTGAAGAAAGCTCCAAGGGCTTGGTATCCAAGGTTAGAAAAATATTTACTTTGGCTTGGGTTCATAAAAGGTAATGCTGATAGTAATTTATATTTAAGAACTAGTGAAGATGGAGTTTTGATAATAGAAGTGTTTGTTGATGATATTATCTTTGGAGGCAATAATGAATTGTGTAAGAAGTTTTCTAAAGAGATGAAAATTTAATTTGAGATGTCCATGATAGGTGAAATGAAATTCTTTCCAGGACTACAAATAATTCAGAACAAGAATGACATTTTTATTTCTCAGACTAAGTATCTTAAAGAAATGTTAAAGAAGTTTGCAATGGAAGATTGTAAGCTAGTTGGTACACCCATGGTGACTAGTAACAAACTATCAAGTAATGATGAGACTATTTATGTTTTTCAAACCAAGTATAGATCAATGGTTGGTGGATTACAATATATGACTCACACCAGACCATATATTACTAATGTTGTTGGAATTGTGGCTAGATATCAGGCAAAACCTAAAGAGACACACCTAGCTATTTTGAAAAGGATATTTATATATCTGGAAGGGACAATTGAATATGGCTTATGGTATGATAGAAATGATAGCTTTGAACTTCATTCTTATAATAATGCTAATTGGGTAGGAAATATTGATGACATGAAGAGTACTAGTGGTGGTGCATTTTTCCTTGGGAAAAAGTTTGTTTCATGGCTAAGTAAGAAGCAAGATTGTATAGCAGAATCAGAGTATGTTGTTGCTTCTATTAATTAGACTCAAATTTTTTTGGATGAAACAAATACTAAAAGACATTGGAATAAATTTTGATGAGCCAGTGGTTATCCATTCTAATAACACTAGTATAGTGAATATGTCAAAGAATCCAGTGATGTATTCTAAAACTAAACATATTTAGATATCAAGTATCACTTCTTGAGAGACAAGGTAGTAGAGAAGGAAATAAAGTTGGAGTATATAAGCACAAAGGGACAAATTGCATACATCTTTACAAAGTCATTGCCAAAAGATACCTTTGAATATCATAGAGGTATGGTTGGGGTTCAAGCACCTCCTGGTTAGAATTAAAAGATGTAGGGATGCATTAGTATAGAGATTTTCATAGCCTTATCATATTTTGGACTTGATGTAGGAATATACTCCTCAGAGGGAGTGATAGTTGAAGATAGTTTTGGAGAACATTTGATGACTTATGGCACCCTTTTCCATTTTTGTCAAAGGGGGAGAGTTGCTATAAGAAAATCCCTACTATATGGGGAGATTGTATGGAGGTGTACTATGAGAGCACTATTTGGCTACAAAACTTTGGATTGATAAAACTTTGGGTTAATGGATTTTCCCATATGTTGACATCAATGCCAAAGGAGGAGATTGTTGGATATTGCTAATGCATTGGGGAGATGGTTGATACATTTAATATGTTTAATCACTATGTTAGGTGATGTTGGATCTGCTGGTGTTGTCATTAGTGTTTTTCCATTGATGTCAACATATGTTTATGTGAAGAGAACATGTTGGTTACTATAGTGTATGGATAGTACTGTACAGATGTTTCAGAATGTGTGAGGTCAGATGAGAGTACAGGAAGATGTTTTGATCTTATATCCAAGATTGCATCATGTAATGTTGCATATTGGATGAGTTACAGATGTTTTGGTGAAGACTGGTTAGTAGACTATGATAGTGGAAGTCGACAGAGTACATCTCTGTGTTTTTGGTATATCGTACAAAAGGTATGGATTCATTATGATGAAGGGTGCTCCCCTTAATACCACAAACACATAACAGAAATAGAGAAACAACAACAGTAATATGCAAGAATAGAAAATTGGCTACTTATTATCTCCACAAATGTGGAATTACAAATTTTTAGAATTACAATATGCAAAGCCACATGGGCATTCCCTTACAATATTCTATAGGACAAAGCCTCGAATCAATACCCAGAACTATTCCGAACTGCCTAAGATAATAATATAGCCTTCCTTATATAGGCAATTTTCCATCGCCTGGGAAGGTTCCCGAATTTTAGCCAATAAGGCCGATCAAACTTAGAATTATTTTATTTTACATTTTATTACATCATAGTCGGCTCAAGATAACCTTTGAAACCCTGAACAGAAATTTTGAAGAATTTTATTTTCTGCCATTTCAGGTGGCCCAACTTCCGAAGACCATAAGTCATCACCAGTTGACCCGATCGGCTATTATAACCCCATTTTGGAAATGCCACGAAGTGCTCTACAGGCTTGACCCACGCAAGCACCCATCACCCAAATTTTTGACCTCATTTGGGGCCTGTAAAGCCTTCAAAACTAAGTTCAAAGTTTCTGTACCCTATTGCCAATACCGAAAATCTTCAATATCTTCCAATATACACATGATCTGGCAATGAAACTTTACTGGCAGACTTATATGACCAAAATCAACCTCCAAGAAAGAAATCAGATCATTCTGAGTACATACAAAAATTACCGAAAATAGTAACTTTCCATAAATAGCAGCTCTGCACAAAATAGCCCTTATTGAATACAAAAACAGAAATATTTTTGGGTGATGCAAGATTGCTCTTACACCCAGGATGCTCCTGCATCAAACACCCGGGGTAATTTGAGAAGTGACCCTATCACGACTCAGGTGTGCAGAGGAAAACCAAGATGGCTAACCTCCTCCTTTGTCAGCCATGATGAATCTTCAACAGGTCGTCCTTTCCACTTGATCAGATATTCTTCATATGTCCTGTTCCTTGTGCTTCTGCCAACATGACTGTCCAGTATATCTTCGATCTCCTTAGTGTCTAAACTAGTTGCTGGAATAATCCACTGTGCTGCTGTGATCTCATCTTCAACACCTCCTTCATGATACTCTGTCAGATCTGAAATGTTATACACTGGTGAAATATTTAGCTCAGTAGGCAATTCTACCTCATATGCGTTTCCTGAATCATGTTTCTTCAGTATCCTACATGGTCCAAACTTTTTCATTTTCAGCTTGTTATATGTACCAACTGGAAATTGCTCCTTCCGCAAATGAACCATGACTTCATCACCAACTTGAAATTCTTTATACCTCCTTTTCTCATCTACCTTAGCCTTATACTATGCATTCATCTTGGTAATATGCTTTCTCACCTCTTCATGGATGTTCTTCAAGTGTTCTGCAAAATCCTCAGCTTCAGCACTACTTATTTCTCCTTTATCTATCTTCCTTAATTCAGATGCATTTCTTGGACTACTTCCATATACAATCTGGAATGGTGATTTACTAGTGCTCTTATTGACAGAATTATTGTATGCAAATTCCGCCTGTGGTAAAATCAAATCCCATCCTGTTGGCTTATCTCCAACCAAACATCTCAACAAATTTCCCAAACTCCTATTCACCACCTCTGTCTGTCCATCAGTCTGTGGATGATGTGATGAACTAAACTTCAAATCTATCTTCAACTTCTTCCACAATGTATGCCAGAAATATCCAACAAACTTAGTGTCCCGATTTGAAACTATGGTCTTTGGCAAACCATGAAGTCTCACTACTTCTCTGAAAAACAATTCTGCTACATGAACAGCATCGTTAGTCTTCTTGCAGGGAATAAAATATGCCATCTTTGAAAATCTGTCAACTACCACAAAAATTGAATCGTATCCTCGCTATGTCCTCGGTAAACCAAGAATAAAGTCCATGCTGATATCCTCCCAAGGCTTCTCTGGTACAGGTAATGGCTGATACAACCCTATATTCTACTTCACTCCTTTCACCATCTGACATACTCTGCAACTCTGTACAAACTTCTTCACATCTTGCTACAACTGTGGCCAATAATAATTCTCACTAACCAAACCAAGGGTTTTATCACGACCAAAATGTCCAACCAATCCTCCGCTATGCTTCTCCTTGATGAGATTCTCCCTCATAGAGCTTCGTGGAATGCACAACTGACTCCCTCTGAATAGCATATCATGCTAGATGATGAAATCCAACCATTTTGTCTTGTCTAGATTAACAGATTTTGTACAAGCTTTTCAAGCTTCACCAAAATCAGGATCCTCTGGATATAAATTCTTGAGTTCCTTGAACCCAACCACTTCAATCTGCATATCTGTCAGCAATAGTTGCCTTCTGCTAAGAGCATCTGCAACCCTATTAGACTTTGCACTCCTGTGTTTCAAAACAAATGTATAACTCTACAAAAACTCAACCCATTTCAAATGCCTTTGATTCAATTTTCCTTGACTATTCAAATATTGCAAAGCTTGATGATCAGTATACAAAAAAAACTCCTTAGGAAGCAGATAATGTCTCCACTTCTTTAATGCCTGAACTATAGCATAAAATTCCTGATCATAAACAGAATATTTTCTCTTGGCATCATTTAACTTCTCACTGAAATAAGCAACAGGTTTACCTTCTTGGCTCATAACAGCTCCTATTGCAGTACCACTAGCATCACAATCTACTTGAAACACCTTATTAAAATTTGGAAGTGCTAAAACAGGTTGTTCTGTAACTTTTTGTTTCAATAATTGAAAACTCTTTTCTGCTCCTTTAGTCCACTTAAACTCTTTCCTATCCCCTCTCATTGTTTCAGTTAAGGGTCCACAAATACTGCTAAAATTTCTAATAAACTTTTTGTAAAAGCTAGCTAGACCATGAAAAGATCTTACCTCAGTAGCACTCCTTGGAGTAGGCCATTCAAAGATAGCCTGTACCTTCTCTGGGTCCATTTTTAGACCTTCTGCTGCAACTACAAATCCCAAATACACTAACTCTTTCTTCACAAAACTGCACTTCTTCAAATTAATCAATAATTTCTCTTCTCTCAATTTCTCAAATACCATACGAATATGCATCATATGCTCATCCAATGTCTTACTAAAGATCAAAATATCGTCTAGGTAAACAATGACAAACTTACCAAGAAATTCTTTCAGAACCTCGTTCATGAGCCGCATGAAAGTGCTTGGTGCATTGGTTAGCCCAAAAGGCATGACTAACCACTCATACAGTCCTTCCTTTTTCTTGAAGGCAGTCTTCCATTCATCTCCTTCTCTAATCTGAATCTGATGATATCCACTCTTCAGATCTATCTTTGAGAAATACACAGCTCCACTCAAACAGTCCATAATATCATCCATTCGTGGCAATGGAAACTTGTACTTGATTGTGATCTTGTTTATTGCTCTGGAATCTGTACACATCCTCCACTCTCCATTCTTTTTTGGTGCTAATACCGCAGGTACAACACAGGGACTCAGACTCTCTCGAATCAATCCTTTCTGTAACAACTCATGTACTTGTCTGTTCAACACCTCACTTTCTGTAGGTGTCATTCTGTGCGCTGCCTTATTCAGTAAACTCACTCTTGGGATCAAGTCCATCTAATGACTGATCTTCCTGACTGGTGGTAATCCATCAAGCATGTTATCAGATACAATATCCTGAAACTCATTCAACAAATCTGCAACTTCTACACGAACATCTTCTACTTCCTCTTTACTAGCTTTTGGAATTAAAGCAAAACATACATGCTCATGCCTCATACCATCTAGAAAATTTCTTCTATCAACAAAAGTTATCCTTGCATTACCACATACCTTTTCTTCAGTCTCCTTCAATGGTTTTAGCTTATGTCACACTCCATCCTTTGTCAGGGAATAGGTATTCGCACGACCATCATGTACAGCACATCTGTCAAACTGCCACGGTCTACCTAACAACATATGACATGCATCCATAGAGATGATATCACATAGCACCTCATCTTGGTACCCGCCGATCTTGAACTTTACTAGGCACTGTTCACTGACCATGACCTTGTGGTCATCCTGCACCCAGGCAATCTGATACGGATGTGGGTGTTTCTGTCTCTTGAGCTTCAACTTTGTCACCATCTCTTCTAACACCAAATTGTCAGTGCTTCCACTATCGATAATCACATCATAGCATTTACCCTCACACTTGCATCTAGTGCGAAACAGGCTCCTCCTTTGCTCAGGTTCATTCTCACCACTCAACAGGACTCTTCTGTTAATCAATGTTTCTCCTCTCTCAGCATCTTCAGAATTTGATGATCTGGCATCTTCATCTATATGTGCAACTCTATCCTGGCCTTCATTTCTCCTGTCTGTTCTGCCTTGGTGCTGAGGACATTCAAATATCCTATGACCTTCTTCTCCACAGTGAAAACATGTTCCACGGAAGCCACCTCTTCCAGATTCTTGTCCTCTTCCTCTTACTCTCTGATCTTTATTATTCTGATCCTGGAAGTGATTGGAATTATTTCCACGCTGATTCTGACTGCTACTAGCCTCATCCTTCTTTTTTGGATCTTCATTTCGGCCACCATACGACCGTCCACCAGATCGTCCACCGTGACCTCTTCCGTTTTGTTTGCTCTCAAAATTCTTGTTCAGCTTTTCCTCTACTTTTAGGGCAAACTGGTATGCCTCTTCAATGCCGTTCATTCAAACCAGATTTAACTCCTCCTGAATGCTTGGCCTTAACCCATTAAGGTATCAGGCAACTTTCTCTTTATCAGCTTCTGCATGGCCTATTTTTATGAGAAGTCGATAGAACTCCTCTGTATACTCCTGAACAGATCTTCTTGCTTGCTTCAAACTTTGCATTTTCTTCAGTAGGTCAAGCTCATAATCAACAGGAATGAACTATCACTTCAATTTATCCACCATCTGATCCCATCTCATGATTTTCTCCTTTCCCCGTCTATTTCACTCCAACTGAATCTCTTACCACCATATCTTCGCATGACCTTTCAGTCTGGCCTTCACAAATTTGACCCTATCAGGATCCTCAACATCTTCATACTCAAAATATTCTTCGCATTCATTGATCCAGTCGATCAATTCCTCTGGGTTAAGATTTCCAGAAAATGTAGGAACCTCAATCTTAGGTCTTTTCCCAATCTTGGAAATCACCCGGAAAAGTCTTTCTTCCTCTTGGTTCACAATTTCAACTTCTCCTTCTTGATATTCTTCTTCGGCTTCATCCTCGCTTTCATCTCTGACATTAAGATTCATTCCTCTGTGAATCTCTTCTTGCAATGCTCACACTTGTCTCTGCAGCTCTCTAACCTTAGGTGTCACAGCACCAGCTCTTCCCCCACGTTCTCTTCATGGAGGCATTTTCGCGATGCGCACTGAAACCCTAACCACGGTCTTGGTGTAAACTGCCTCACAGTCGGTGATCTATTTACACAATCAAGAAAACCTGCTCTGATACCACTTGATGAAGGGTGCTCCCCTTAATACCACAAACACATAACAGAAATAGAGAAACAACAACAGTAATATGCAAGAACAGAAAATTGGCTACTTATTATCTCCACAAATGTGGAATTATAAATTTTTAGAATTACAATATGCAAAGCCACATGGGCATTCCCTTACAATATTCTATAGGACAAAGCCTCGAATCAATACCCAGATCTACTACCCAAAACTATTCTGAACTGCCTAAGACAATAATACAGCCTTCCTTATATAGGCAATTTTCCACCGCTTGGGAAGGTTCCTGAATTTTAGCCAATAAGGCCGACCAAACTTAGAATTATTTTATTTTACATTTTATTACATCATAGTCAGCTCAAGATAACCTTTGAAACTCCGAACAAAAATTTTCAAGAATTTTATTTTCTGTCATTTCGGGTGGCCCAACTTCCGAAGACCATAAGTCATCACCAGTTGACCCGATCAGCTATTATAACCCCATTTTGGAAATGCCACGAAGCGCTCTACAGGCTTGACCCGCGCAAGCACCCGTCACCCAAATTTTTGACCTCATTCAGGGCCTCTAAAGCTTTCAAAACTGAGTTCAAAGTTTCTGTACCCTACTGCCAATACCGAAAATCTTCAATATCTTCCAATATACACTTGATCAGCACAAGTTACTAAAGAATATTTTTTGATCAGCACAAGTTATAGCAAGTAGGATGACATTAGCTATGGTGTATGATCTAGAGAAGACTTATTTGAGAGCTGACTTCAGAAGATGTAGTGTGTATTATGGAAGAAAAATATGAATCAAGGATGTTGGTCCTTAATTATTGTAATGTAATCATTGTATACTTATTGTAGATACCGTGTGTATATTACAAAGGTTTTATGTAATTGTTTGTATATTACGAAAGCCTGATCGGCCAACCTAATCATGTAAAATGTAATAGGGTATATATGTAAGATCTTTTCTTTGGAAAATATATGGATGAGATGTATGTGATGTGAAAGCTGTGAGCTTGTACTTGGTCAATGTAGAGAAAAGAATTGTATGTATTTCATCAAAACTGATCAAGAAAAGTTAGTTGCTATCAGATAGTTCACAATGATTGTGTATTTCCTCATATACACTTGTGTTACAAATAATGTGTTCTGAAGGTTTACTTAACCTTCTTTGGGAAGTGAGCCTAGGTAGTGAGCCTACTCTCTTTTCTTGACTCCTAATAGGGTCTATCCTCTACCAAGTACTATGTACTGTAATGCTTTAATCAGCTCCTAACAAGGATACTGTACTATCAGTACATCATTTGTGGGTGCTAATTTCCACCAGGGTTTTTACCTTAAACATGGTTTCCTCGACAACAAAATATTGTGTTATTGTGTTGGCATTCATTATGTTCATTGGATTTAATACTATTGTTATTCAAAGTTTAATTTTTCATATTTTTTCACACAACTTATTCATGCCCCCCCCCCCCCGACCTCTATGTTTTATTTTGGACTATTATTCCTAACAAGAACTTGTAGGGCCTTCTTGGTCTAAATATTTTTTACAAGAATACAAGGGGAGTACATTCACTTTGTGTAGGGCTGAGTGGTCTAAATCTTTCTTGAAAGACTATGAATTTTTGGTGGTTGTAAGTATATAGACCTTAATTTTGTTGTGAAACTACAAGGGGTAGTCATGAATGAAGATCCTTACTAAATAGCTTAGGACTCAGAGTCTAACCTTTTGGTAATGTGACTTTCTTTATGCAATGATTGATCAAAGTGGAATTTACTTGGATCACCCCAAGATACTCACCATATGTGCTCCCTTGGATAAAAATCCTTGACAAATCCAACATCACTTTGTGTGAGATGGAGTACCAAGTTGTGGGAAAAGGTTGAAATAATTCTTGCTTGACCTTAGGAGTTTTGTTTGATGTGCTTTAATGTGATACAACTTGTGAAAACAATTGTTTAAAATACACTTGATATAATTGACACCATGTTTCACCTTGGAAGACCTCACATATGCTTGTATCCACAAGGTTGTATTGTCCCTTGATGGATTATTTGAAGACTATTGCTTGTTCACACTACATGCTTTCAAAAAAAACCTTCTCTAGGAAATGCTCCAAACTTGTCCAAACTTATCAATCAACCTTGCAATCCTTTAAAGTCAATCTTTTGGACTAAAATCAAATATTTTCAATATTGCTTCTCCATTGCTATCATTAGTGTTAGGAATGGGAACACTAAGAGGGGGGGTGTGAATCAGTGTTCACTTAATTTTGATCTTTGCTTTACTTCTTAAACTTAACTTGAATGCTTAAGTAATGAAATGAACATCAACATAAATAAGAAACATAAACTCAATACATAACACCAATTTGGTTATGGGGAAACCTAAATAGGTAAAAACCCTAGTAGGAATTGACACCCACTAATAATCTACACTAGTGTTTTATGATCCCTGTTAGAAGATCCTTAACCTTGTTAAGAGTTTCTTTAAAATACTTTTAGTACAATGACCTTGTCAAGGGTCAGACCCTATTAGGAGTCTTTTACAATTAACCCTGTTAGGGGTGGGGACACATTTTCCTAGAGCTCACTGCTCAAGTGGTGAAGGTTACAACCCTCTGATCTCAGATACACACTATATATGCTAGATGAACTAGCACTGTGACACTGCTTGTTTGATCAGTTCTTTTGATGCCCTAATGCTTTGACCTCTTGGAAAGATATAATAAATCTTATAAAATCTTCACGCACTTCTTCTCTACTTATTTTAACTCTATAACAACTCTCATACTTAATTACAATAGTGCATCTAATATTTATATGCGCATACAAAACAAATAACTAGGTCGGCCCTTTAACTGATTATATACAATGCTTCCAATTGAATTGGCTCAAGCATGTTTACAAAAAAAGTTAATTACATTTCTACAACCTAATTAAAATAGGTGTATAGCCTTTACAACATAATAATATAACCTCTAACTAAAATACCAACAGTCCGATGCTTGCACTGTTCTTCTCTGGCATTCACTGTCTATGCAACTTAAACTCTCTATATCTTCCTTGTTCTAAATCTTCTGATCATGTGCTCTTAGACTTAACATGAATATGGTCTTACCAATTTAACTTCTAGGGTGCATACCATAATTCTATTGTATGCACGTGCACTGATGCTCTGACCTTCAGGTACTCTATACATTGTTCAGTCTTCAACACTTAACTGATTTTTGATCTTCTTATCTTGAGCGCTGACTCCAAGACATCATATGAATTTGTTTCCATAATGAGAAAACTATATTAATTCATATACACCACTATATTAAACTTCCCAAAAATCTCCCCCTTTTTCATTGATGGTAATAAAGGAATATGGAAAAGTTACTAACTGTCCCTTAATACAAAAAATACTTAATCATACTCTATCTTATATCTCCCTTATATCTTCTTATTATACATTTTCTTTTCATATCTATAGCTCTACATTCTATACATACTCCCCCTTTTATATTAATGACAAAGGTGTTACAAAACTGAATCTATACAAGTACTTACATTGAAAGTACATCCGGGTATGGAATTTGTAAGTTTTGGATTTCTTGCTTCCAAAATGCAATCTATGCATTGATTGTTTAGAGATGGGTGCATAATGTATACTGTAGCTTCTCCATCTTCTCCAAGTTTGAACTAGGACCTTGATCATATGTCACCATGGTGGCATCGATCTCCTTGATATTTTGAATTAACACATCTAGGGAGGGCACAAGAGCATTTCTAAGTTGAGTCTGCCTAGCCCTTATCTTTGACATCTCTTTTTCTTCCTTCTCAATTTTTTCAATTTGTCCTTGATATACATTGTTACACATGTTTACATCAATAGAGGGATCTTCTACTGACTGCCTTACCTTTTCAATCACATCCTCTACTTCTTGAATCTTCTTGTAGTGATTAGCTGTCAACTTATCTTGATTCATAGAGTCAGTAATAAATTTTTTTCCCTTTACTACAAACTCTTTCAAAGTTGTTTGTCCAACTTTGAGTGAACTAAGGTCTAGTGAGAAGTTACTGATCAACTCATTTAGTCTTTTCCTCATATACTTATCCTTTATGACTAATGATGCTGATTCTTCCAAGTTAGAGAAATTACTCTTGAACTGTGAAAGAATTGCACTTACATCATCAATAGAGTGTACCTTGGACACTTTCTTATCTCCTGGTAACAAGTTGTTTAGGATATTTACTAATTCTACAAGGAGGGGATTCCTCATTACCTACTTCTCATTGGCCTTCTCCATAGCTAAGACACTAAACTTCATCAAGTCTTCTTCTCCCCATGAATCCAAACTAGTTGTGTTGGGTGTCAAACTTGACAACAATGATGTTGAGGGAGTGATAGTGTGTGTGTGTGTGTGAAAATTGTACCTAGCTGTGGACACAACACTTTAGTAAAACATTAGAGGTTAGCAAAATTAAAATCTGCAAGTAATTGAAACTAAGCTAACCAAGTGATTTACTGCCTTCTAGTAGGTGTGAGTATGATGTTCTTAGATTGATATCGAGTTCAGTGACAATGCAACACTGAAATGAAGGATTTGAATGCAAAAGAATGAAAAATTGTATGAATGTAGATTAATCTTTTTTTAAAATATTTTCTATGCAATGATATGAAAAACATGATGTGAAACTAATCTAGAATGGATGAAAATGATATGCAGATTTAATCTAAGAATGATATGAAGATGAATGAAAAAGTATGAAAAAGCTATGAAAAACTATGAAATGATCTCACAAAATTGCCTATCGCAAAAGCTTGATTCTTCATATGTAATTTCACTAGAGTAATTGTGCAAATTCGAGTGTTGATGAGATTATTTGTGAAGAGATGAGCCTTGTTTTTATAGAAATCCAAGGCTTCAGGATGCATTGATGATGTAGGAGCATCCTGGGTGTAAGAGCAATCTTGCATCACCCAAAAATATTTCTATTTTTATATTCAATAAGGGCTATTTTAGTGCAGAGCTGCTATTTATGGAAAGTTACTATTTTTGGTAATTTTTGCATGTGCTCAAAATGATCTGATTTCTTTCTTGGAGGTTCATTTTGGTCATGTAAGTCTGCCAGTAAAGTTTCATTGCCAGATCAAGTGTATATTGGAAGATATTGAAGATTTTCGGTATTGGCAGCAGGGTACAGAAACTTTGAACTCAGTTTTGAAGGCTTTAGAGGCCCCAGATGAGGTTGAAAATTTGGGTGATGGGCACTTGCGCAGGTCAAACCTGTAGAGCGCTTTGTGGCATTTCTAAAATGGGGTTATAATAGCTGATCGGGTCAACTGGTGATGACTTATGGTCTTCGAAAGTTGGGCCACCTGAAATGGTGAAAAATAATTTTCTTCAAAATTTCTGTTCAGGTTTCAAAGGTTATCTTGAGCCGACTATGATGTAATAAAATGTAAAATAAAATAATTTTAAGTTTGGTCGGCCTTATTGGCTAAAATTCTGGAACCTTCCCAGGCGGTGGATGATTGCCTATATAAGGAAGGTTGTATTATTGTCTTAGACAGTTCAGAATAGTTCTGGGTAATAGTTCTAGGCTTTGTCCTACAGAATATTGTAAGGGAATGCCCATGTGGCTTTGCATATTGTAATTTTGAAAGTTTGTAATTCCACATTTGTGGAGATAATAAAAAGCCAAATTTTCTGTTCTTGCATATTATTGTTGTTGTTTCTCTTTTTCTGTTATGTGTTTGTGGTATTAAGGGGAGCACCCTTCATCAAGTGGTATCAGAGCAGGAGTTCTTGATTGTGTAAATAGATCACCGAATGTGAGGTAGTTTGCACCAGGACCGTGGCTAGGGTTTCAGCGCGCATCACAAAAATGCCTCCACGAAGGGAACATGGCGGAAGAGCTGGTGTTGTAACACCTGAGGTTAGAGAGCTACAGAGACAAGTACGAGCATTGCAAGAAGAGATTCACAGAGGAATGAATCTTAATGTCAGAGATGAAAGCGAGGATGAAGCCGAAGAAGAATATCAAGAAGGAGAAGCTGAAATTGTGAACTAGGAGGAAGAAAGACTTTTTTGGGCGATTTCCAAAATTGGGAAAAGACCTAAGATTGAGGTACCTACATTTTCTGGAAATCTTAACCCAGAGGAATTGATCGACTGGATCAATGAATGTGAGGAGTATTTTGAGTATGAAGATGTTGAGGATCCTAATAGGGTCAAATTTGTGAAGGCCAGACTGAAAGGTCATGCGAAGATTTGGTGGCGAGAAATTCAATTGGAGCGAAATAGAAGAGGGAAAGATAAAATCACAAGATGGGATTGGATGGTGGAAAAATTGAAGCGACAGTTCATTCCTGTTGATTATGAGCTTGACCTACTGAAGAAAATGCAAAGTTTGAAGCAAGCAGGAAAATCTATTCAAGAGTATACAAAGGAGTTCTATTGACTCCTCATCAGAACAGGCCATGCCAAAGTTGATAAGGAGAAAGTTGCCCGATACCTTAATGGGTTAAGGCCAAGCATTCAGGAGGAGTTGAATCTGGTTCGAATGAACAATATTGAGGAGGCATACCAATTTGCCCTAAAAGTAGAGGAAAAGCTGAACAAGAAGTTTGAGAGCAGACAAAACGGAAGAGGTCACGGTGGATGATCTAGTGGACGGTCAAATGGTGGCTGAAATGAAGATCCGAAAAAGAAGGATGAGGCCAGTAGCAGTCAAAATCAGTGAGGAAATAATTCCAATCACTTCCAAGATCAGAATAATAGAGATCAGAGAGGAAGAGGAAGAGGACAAGGATTTGGAAGAGGTGGCTTCCGTGGAACATGTTTTCACTGTGGAGAAGAAGGTCATAGGGCATTTGAATGTCCTCAGTGCCAAGGCAGAATAGACAGGAGAAATGAAGGCCAGGCCAGAGTTGCACATGTAGATGAAGATGCCAAATCATCAAATTCTGAAGATGCTGAAAGAGGAGAAACGTTGATTAACAAAAGAGTCCCGTTGAGTGGTGAGAATGAACCTGAGCAAGGGAGGAGCCTGTTTCGCACCAGGTGCAAGTATGAAGGTAAATGTTGTGATGTGATTATTGATAGTGGAAGCACTGACAATTTGGTGTCAGAAGAGATGGTGACAAAGTTGAAGCTCAAGAGACAGAAACACCCAGATCCATATCAGATTGCCTGGGTACAGGATGACCACAAGGTCATGGTCAATGAACAATGCCTAGTGAAGTTCAAGATTGGTGGATACCAAGATGAGATATTGTGTGATATCATATCTATGGATGCATGTCATATGTTGTTGGGTAGACCATGGCAGTTTGACAGATGTGTTGTACATGATGGTCGTGTGAATACCTATTCCCTGACAAAGGATGGAGTGCGACATAAGCTAAAACCATTGAAGGAGACTAAAGAAAAGGTATGTGGTAATGCAAGGATAACTTTTGTTGATGGAAAAATTTTTCTAGATGGTATGAGGCATGAGCATGTATGTTTTTCTTTAATTCTAAAAGCTGGTAAAGAGGAAGTAGAAGATGTTCCTGTAGAAGTTGCAGATTTGTTGAATGAGTTTCACGATATTGTATTTGATAACGTGCCTGATGGATTACCACCAGTCAGGAAGATCAGTCATCAGATGGACTTGATCCCAGAAGCGAGTTTGCCGAATAAGGCAGCACACAGAATAACACCTGTAGAAAGTGAGGAGTTGAACAAACAAGTACATGAACTATTACAGAAAGGATTGATCCATGAGAGTCTGAGTCCCTGTGCTGTACCAGTGGTATTAGCACCAAAGAAGAATGGAGAATGGAGGATGTGTACAAATTCTAGGGCAATAAACAAGATCACAATCAAGTATAGGTTTCCATTGCCACGAATGGATGATATTATGGACTGTTTGAGTGGAGCTGTATATTTCTCAAAGATAGATCTGAAGAGTGGATATCATCACATTCGGATCAGAGAAGGAGATGAATGGAAGACTGCCTTCAAGACAAAGGAAGGACTATATGAGTGGTTAGTCATGCCTTTTGGGCTAACCAATGCACTGAGCACTTTCATGCGGCTCATGAACGAGGTTCTGAAAGAATTTCTGGGTAAGTTTGTCATTGTTTACCTAGATGATATTTTGATCTTTAGTAAGACATTGGATGAGCATATGATGCATATTTGTATGGTATTTGAGAAGTTGAGAGAAGAGAAATTGCTGATTAATTTGAAGAAGTGCAGTTTTGTGAAGAAAGAGTTGGTTTATTTGGGGTTTTTAGTTTCAGGAGAAGGTCTAAAAATGGACCCAGAGAAGGTACAGGCTATCCTTGAATGGCCTACTCCAAAGAGTGCTACTGAGGTAAGATCTTTTCATGGTCTAGCTAGCTTTTACAGAAAGTTTATCAAAAATTTTAGTAGTATTTGTGCACCCTTGACTGAAACAATGAGAGGGGATAGAAAAGAGTTTAAGTGGACTAATGGGGCAGAAAAGAGTTTTTAATTGTTAAAACAAAATGTTACAGAAGAACCTATTTTAGCACTTCTAGATTTTAATAAGGTGTTTCAAGTAGATTGTGATGCTAGTGGTACTACAATAGGAGCTGTTATGAGCCAAGAAGGTAAACCTGTTGCTTATTTCAGTGAGAAGTTAAATGATGCCAAGAGGAAATATTCTATTTATGATCAGGAATTTTATGCTATAGTTCAGGCATTAAAGAAGTGGAGACATTATCTACTTCCTAAGGAGTTTGTTTTGTATACTGATCATCAAGCTTTGCAATATTTGAATAGTCAAGGAAAGTTGAATCAGAGGCATTTGAAATGGGTTATGTTTTTGCAGAGTTATACATTTGTTTTGAAACACAGGAGTGGAAAGTCTAATAGGGTTGCAGATGCTCTTAGCAGAAGGCAACTATTGCTGACAAAAATACAGATTGAAGTGGTTGGGTTCAAGGAACTCAAGAATTTATATCCAGAGGATCCTGATTTTGGTGAAGCTTGGAAAGCTTGTACATAACCTGTTACTCTAGACAGGATGAAATGGTTGGATTTCATCATCTAGGATGATATGCTATTTAGAGGGAGTCAGTTGTGCATTCCACGAAGTTCTATGAGGGAGAATCTCATCAAGGAGAAGCATAGCAGAGGATTGGCTGGACATTTTGGTCGTGATAAAACCATTGGTTTAGTTAGTGAGAATTATTATTGGCCATAGTTGCAGCAAGATGTGAAGAAGTTTGTACAGAGTTGCAGAGTATGTCAAATGGCGAAAGGAGTGAAGCAGAATATAGGGTTGTACCAGCCATTGCCTATACTAGAGAAGCCTTGGGAGGATATCAGTATGGACTTTGTTCTTGGTTTACCAAGGACACAGCAGGGACATGATTCAATTTTTGTAGTAGTTGACAAATTTTTGAAGATGACACATTTCATTCCCTGCAAGAAGACTAATGATGTTGTTCATGTAGCATAATTGTTTTTCTGGTGAACATTGTGGAAGAAGTTGAAGACAGATTTGAAGTTCAGTTCATCACATCACCCACAGACTGATGGATAGACAGAGGTGGTGAATAGGAGTTTGGGAAATCTGCTGAGATGTTTGGTTGGGGATAAGCTAATAGGATGGGATTTGATTTTACCACAGACAGAATTTGCATACAATAATTCTGTCAACAGGAGCACTGGTAAATCACCATTCCAGATTATATATGGAAGTAGTCCAAGAAATGCATCTGAGTTGAGAAAGATAGATAAAGGAGAAATAAGTAGTGCTGAGGCTAAGGATTTTGCAAAACATTTGAAGAACATCCATGGGGAGGTGAGGAAGCATATTACCAAGATGAACACACAGTATAAGGCTAAGGTAGATGAGAAAAGGAGGTATAAGGAATTTTAGGTTGGTGATGAAGTCATGGTTCATTTGTGGAAGGAGCAGTTTCCAGTTGGTACATATAACAAGTTGAAAATGAAGAAGTTTGGACCATGTAAGATATTGAAGAAGCATGATTCAGGAAATGCATATGAGGTAGAATTGCCTAGTGAGCTAAATATTTCACCAGTGTTTAACATTTCAGATCTGACAAAGTATCATGAAGGAGGTGTTGAAGATGAGATCACAACAGCATAGTGGAGTATTCCAGCAACTAGTTCAGACACTAAGGAGATCGAAGACATACTGGACAGTCATGTTGGTAGAAGCACAAGGAATAGGACATATGAAGAGTATTTGGTCAAATGGAAAGGATGACCTATAGAAGATTCATTGTGGCTAACAAAGGAGGAGGTTAACCGTCTTGGTTTTCCTCTGCACACCTGAGTCGTGACAGGGTCACTTCTTAAATTACCCTAGGTGTCTGATGCAGGAGCATCCTGGGTGTAAGAGCAATCTTGCATCACCCAAAAATATTTCTATTTTTATATTCAATAAGGGCTATTTTAGTGCAGAGCTGCTATTTATGGAAAGTTACTATTTTTGGTAATTTTTGCATTTTCTCAGAATGATCTGATTTCTTTCTTGGAGGTTCATTTTGGTCATGTAAGTCTGCCAGTAAAGTGTCATTGCCAGATCAAGTGTATATTGGAAGATATTGAAGATTTTTGGTATTGGCAATAAGGTACAGAAACTTTGAACTCAGTTTTGAAGGCTTTAGAGGCCCCGGATGAGGTTAAAAATTTGGGTGATGGGCGCTTGCACGGGTCAAGCCTGTAGAGCGCTTCATGACATTTTTGAAATGGGGTTATAATAGCCGATCGGGTCAACTGGTGATGACTTATGGTCTTTGAAAGTTGGGCCACCTGAAATGGCGAAAAATAATTTTCTTCAAAATTTCTGTTCGGGTTTCAAAGGTTATCTTGAGCCGACTATGATGTAATAAAATGTAAAATAAAATAATTCTAAGTTTGGTCGGCCTTATTGGCTAAAATTCTGAAACCTTCCCAGGCGGTGGATGATTGCCTATATAAGGAAGGCTGTATTATTGTCTTAGGCAGTTCAGAATAGTTCTAGGTAATAGTTTGAGGCTTTGTCCTACAGAATATTGTAAGAGAATGCCCATGTGGCTTTGCATATTGTAATTCTGAAAGTTTGTAATTCCACATTTGTGGAGATAATAAGAAGCCAAATTTTCTATTCTTGCATATTATTGTTGTTGTTTCTCTTTTTCTGTTATGTGTTTGTGGTATTAAGGGGAGCACCCTTCATCAATTGAGAAAAGCCATAAATCACTTTTAATAAACTCATGTTGATTTTTGAGTTATCAAGAAATCAGAGATAATTAACTCATAAAAATCATGTAGAAGCGGTTTTTAACTCAAAATAGAGTTTAGATCATATTTCAACTCATCATCAGATGTTGAGTTTAAATTTAAAATTGGTTGTTAATTTCTAGTTGCCTATTTTTCTGATTGTGCATGATTTAATTATAAATTAATTTAAAAATAAAGTGATTTATTCTCAACTTAACTGATTTTTGAATTAAAACAATTGATTTATGGGCTAATCAATTATTAAATCAAACTTTATTCCAATTAAATCATTAAATTTGACAACTTTGATTTTAAATCATTTAAATAAATATTCAATTGATTGTTTGTAGGAATTTTGATTTATCGTCAAAATAGAAACAATATTAAATAGGAATAAAGGTAATTAAATCTAATTAAATAATTAAGTGGTAGAATTAAATTAATTAATTAAATATTCAGTATATTCAATTAATCAACTTTAGGATAAATGAGATTTATCACCAAATAATTATTAAATTAAAGATAATTAAATTAGGATAAGGAATATTCTCTGATGCAGATTTTAGGATAATCAATTAGGTTTCAATGATCTGATGTGTAGATGTGCCTTAGGTTAGGTCTTTGATTATTGATTTTATTTGATTTGAAGATGTAGGAGGTTAATGATCCTATAGCCCATTTTTGGGGTATTACATTTTGCCCCTCTTTGAATTATTGTGCAAAGCGTAATGGTTCAAAGATAGTCTGTGTTTGATATATGGAACTGATTTGAAAGATGAACTGATTTCAAGATAGAAACTAATTGAAAGATTTGAAGATGTTAGGTTTATGTTCTGATTGACCAAAGGTAATGTTAACTATAGAAACAATGAATTGGTGATTATGAAAAAGTATCAAAACACCTGATTCTGAGCCTTATGATTACAAAGAAGTGAGTGACTTGATTCTAGACTTGAATGTCTAAAGGAATCAATATTGGTATAACATCTGAATCCTTCAATTACGAAGAACTAAGAAAATAACACTAATGAACCGATGGTTACGAAAAGCTGATACAGTTCACAAGATTAAGAGAATACCAGATTGATATGGATCTCGATGAATCTGATATGCCCCGAGCGATGTGCCCCAAGTGATGTGGTCTTTAGATGAATCACCAACTAGACATGGTTGTTATCTTAATCATTGAGGAAATATTTGATTGACATAATTAGATTTATAGACTTGAATGATGTGCAATACCATGCCCCCTTTGGGATGAAAATCAAAATTTGACAAGAAAAGTTAGCATTGAATGGTTTAGAAGCATGTTAATTGATTTGAGAAGTGGTTGTACAGGTCTAAGAACACATTCTACATTGTTTGGAGGTCCTGGAGACTAATTTTGACTACGTTTGACCATGAGTTGACCATGGGTGACCAAGTTAAAATTTTGATAGTTTGATGTAAGATAATCAGTTAAGTTGAATTTTGGATTTCTTTGATGATTAGAAGGTTGATTATGCAAGCAGTCAATAATATAAATGATCTCAGGTTTTGATTTTGATCCTAAAAATGGATTCTACTTGCTATTTTGTTAGAGGCACCTTCATATAAAGCTTAGTCCTTGTGTCATGTTCAGCATAGTTTTGAAGAATCGTTTAAGCATGGAGTGTGCTCAATAATTTGTGAGATCATGCAATTATGCAAAATGACATGCATAATGAGTTGAAAACCTAAGACCTAGGACCTAGTCACTGATCATGTGTTGATTTGTTTTCATCATTGAACTTTTTAGGTAACCGAATAAATCAATACAATGTCCACTAGTTAGGAAACTATAGACATATGAATATTGATTTGTATGTGCAAGAATCAATACAATGCCCAATGGTTAGACAACCATGGACATATGAATATTGATTTTGTTTTCAGAATGTCGGATTAGATATAAGAACCGAGGCACAAACACCAGGATGACCTGAATATCATGTCCATTTTGATATAGCAATTTGTATAAGAATCAAAACATAGATGTTGTGATGACCATAATATGCCTTGTGGTACAAACACATCAAGAAATCATGAGATCATTCTAAATCCAGTGTGAATTACCTGTAGTGACCCTTTATCATTCACATCCTTAGGTAAGATCGTTGTTCACAATAGGAGTAAGAATTCACTCAAAAAGACAATAGTTAGATAAAAATTCATTGAATTTTTTAGGTATCAATGGTCGAGGTACGCATGGCCATCCAATACAAGATAGAGGCTCTTACAGACATACACCCTTCTAATCTAGAAATTCCAAAGTTGTTAAATTTTCACATATAAGTAGAAGACAAAGAAAAGATTATGTCCCCAGTCATCACTCTCTAAAACATGTAAAGGACATCATCGAAGAGCTCGAAAGGACACAATATGAAAAAATCTCAATGTGAATTAGTAAGCATACAAGGAGATAAAATCATGAAGAAGCATAGATTGTTTTCAATTTGTGTTGATGTTTGATTGCCTTGTTGTAGATGCAAAATCCTTTCTGGAGAGGACACTGATTGACTGACTTGAATGAAGCTTCAAAGTAATTTGACTGGATATGACACGTCTGAGATACTGATAATTGTAGGATATGACTTTGATTGCCCCCAAGTTTGAACATTGATAGGATACAGACATTTGAGTTGATTGGTGTACAGACTGACTTTATTGAAAATGGGAATGCAGAAACAAACTGGGAGATATGTACAAACTAAAGCAACATTGAAAGCTGGGAAAAGACCAAGATTCCATTGATAGATGGAGCATTTTGAAACAAGTGGCACCCATTTGCTAGGTTTTCACCATCTTGGCAGAGATTCTATTTTTTCTACCAAGGCATGTATTTCCAAGTTTTCACCAAGGCACTTTTTCTTTTTCTCATTTTTTTGTATTTTTCATTTTTTAAATTTTTTTGTACTTTTGATTTTTTTTACTTTTTTGGTGAATCATCAAGGCACCTATTTGCTAGGTTTTCACCGGGATGTTCATTTTTTTAGGACTCTTTCTAATTTTTATAATTTTTTCAGGACAATTTACATAGACTGAATGCCTTAGGCATCGAATTTCTTCAGATGGAGAAAGTTGATTGGTTATTGGAGCTATTATCCTTTATTTGTTGAGAGTTGATAGGCATCAGATCCAAATGTAGCAGTGATTACAAAGGGACCCAGCCAATTGGGTTCAAACTTTCCCTTGCGCTCTCTATGTGATTGATTTTTAGGATTCTCTCTCAAGCCTAGATCGGCAACCTAAAATTCTCTATGTGTGACTTTCTTGTTGTAACCTCTAGACATCCCCTTCTTATATAATCTGAGATGATCATATGTTTCTTGTCTATGCTCATCTAGTAGTTCAAGTTCTGGCAACCTAGACACTCTATAGTCATCATCAGTTACTAGACCGTGCATTCTAATTCTTAGTAATGGGATTTCAACCCCAATAGGCAGTACCACTTTAGACCCATAAACTAAAGTCAATGGTGTAGCTCCAATGGGTGTTCTAATACTTGTTCTATAGGCCCAGAGAGCTAGATTGATCATGAGATGCCAGTCTCTTCCTATTTTATTAGCTATTTGGTGCAAGATTTTCAATATATTTTTATTTGAAGCCTCTACTTGTCTATTCCCTTGAGGATAGTAGATTGATGACCAATGTTTTGTAATCTTGAATTTTGTACATAGATCATCTAAGTCTCTATTGTTGATTTGTCCACCATTATCTGTGACTATGAAGTGTGGAATACCATACTGACATATGATGTAGTTTAAGACAAACATTGATATTTTCTTACTAGTTGCCTGAGTCAAAGGGACTGCTTCTACCCATTTTTGTGAAATATTATGTAGCTATAATATTATGGGTATATCCATTAGAAGAATGAGGATGTATGGATCCTATAAGATCAAATGCCCATTGGTGAAAAGGCCATTGTGTAGTGAAGGGGATTAGATCTCTCCCTGGTGCATGAATTAAGTTATCATGTACTTGGCACTTTTGATAGTTCTTAGTAAACTTGATAGCTTCTTTCTCCATTTCAAGCTAATAGTACCCAGCCCCAATAAGTTTTCGAGCTAGTGTTAAATTGTTCAAGTGTGATCCACATAGACCTTCATGGACTTCCTCTAATGAACATTGAGACTCTTCCCATTCTAAACATCTAATTAGTGTACCATCTAAACCTTTTTTGTATAGATCATGACCAATGATGACATACTGGGATGCATTGTGGATAAGGTATTTTTTCTCATGGTGGTTAAAGGTATTGGGAATGATTTGATCTTGGAGATAGGAGAAAAGTTTTTTATGTCAGGATGAATCATGATCTACAATAGTGTAGATCATGTAGGTATCAGGAGAATCATATGCAGGATAAGATAGTGCTTCCACTAGGAACTCATAGCGTAGCTCATGTTTGGGCTATTGTAGTAAAGTAGATAGCCTTGCCATAGCATCAACAAACTTATTCACTATTCTAGGTATTTTCTCAAAGGTGATAGATATGAAATATTTCTTTAGATCATCTACCATTCTCTTGTATGGGATTAGCTTTCCATCTTTTGTTTGATACACATCATTGACTTGGTGTATTAAAAGTTGTGAGTCTCCATAAATGTGTAGTTTTGTTATTCTCCACTCAATTACTATCTTCATGCCATTAAGAAGGGCTTCATATTCAACAATATTGTTTGTGCAAGGAAACTTTATTCTGAATGCTTTAGGGATTGAGTATCCTTGAGGAGTGATGAACAATATGTCTACTCCAGATCCATTCTATGTATAAGAGCCATCAAAGAATAACTTCCATTCTCTAGAAGAAAGATTCATGATAGAGGAATCTGGAAATTCCATTTGCATTGTTGTATCTTCAAACAAAGGTGCATCTACTAGTTGATCAACAATAACTTGGCCCTTGATAGCTTTTCTTTCAACATATTCAATGTCAAATTCACTTAATAACATCACCTATTTAGCTAGTCTACCTATGAGGGAAGCTTTTCTTAGTAGGTACTTTAATGGATCAATCTTAACTACCAAATGTGTGGTATGAGCCAACATGTAATGTCTTAGTTTCTATGATGGAAAGATCACAGCCAGAAAAGATTTCTCAATCATAGAATAGTTCTTCTCGTATGCTACCAATGTTCTACTAATATAGTATATAGCTCTTTCCTTCTTATTCTTATCATGTTGTGCTATTAGTGCCCCCAGTGATGTATCTATAGTGGAGACATATAAGATCAAAGGCTTCCCTTTAATAGGAGGTGTCAAAATAGGAGGATTTGAAAGATATTTCTTGATATGATTAAAGTTCTTTTCACATTCCTCATTCCATGCAAAGGTTACACCTTTATGTAATATCTTTGTGAAAGGTTGTGATATGTCTGCTAGGGGAGATATGAAGCATATAATAGATTGTACTCTTCCTTGTAATGTTCTCATTTGACTGATATTCTTAGGAGGTTGCATCTCCATGATAGCTTTAACTTTAGCTGGATCTACTTCAATTCCTTTCTTTGAAACAATGTTGCCTAAGAGCTTTCCAGAAGTGACACCAAAAGCACACTTCTTAGGGTTCAGACTGAGACTAAACTTCTCCATTCGATCTAGTTATTTTCTCAAATCAATTAGATTTTCAGATATTATCATAGAATTTTCTAAAGTATCATCAACATAATCCTCCATAGTTTGATGCATCATGTCATGAAAAATAGATGTCATAGCTATTTGATATGTAGCACCAATGTTCTTAAGCCCAAATGGCATGACATTCCAACAGAAGGTACCCCACGCACATGTGAAAGCAGTTTTCTCTTGATCCTCTGGAGCAATTTTGATTTGATTATATCCAAATAAACCATCCATTAAAGAATACATCTCAAAGCTTGTAGTCATGTCCACTATCATATCAATATTAGGTAGTGGAAAATAATCCTTAGGGCATGCTTTGTTTACATTTCTAAAATATTTGCATACTCTTATAGATTTGTCCAATTTTGATACATGTACAATATTTGAGATCCATTCAACATAATCAATAACATAGATGAATACAACTTTTAGTTGTTTCTCTAATTCAGCTTTGACCAAGAGTGCAACATGTTGATGCATCTTTGTCAATTTTTTCTTAATAGGTTTGATACCTAGAGCTATAGATAAATGGTGGATTATAAGATCAGGATCTAACCCTAGCATATCTGAATATTTCCATGAAAAGTTGATCTTCTTTTCTATTAGGAATGTGGTAAATTTCTTCTTTTCTTCTTCTGATAAGGATTGTGCTACATGAAGCAATTGTGGTTCTTCTATTGTTCCCAAGTTGATATATTGAGTGGGCTCAATTAGTACTAGAGATCTATCTTGTAAATGACTTGGAAGGATATCAAATATCTCATCCTTAGGCACCTTAGAGAGGTTTTTACCTTTGTATACGTCTTTTATTTTTACTTTTGTTGGTTCTAAGACTACCACAAAGTGGTTGTCACCCTGAGAACTCCTTTTATTTTTATTTTTATTCTTATTCTTTTGACTAAGATACTTGATGTATGACTCCATCATGCTAACACTCGGTTCAGTGATGGAAGTCATCATAGGCTCAACTGCATTGAGGTAGCAAGCAAGGGCATAGTCATTTGGAAAAGTATATATATCTTGGCTTGGATTTGTGGAGTTTTGGTCAAGAAGTTCAGGATGTTGTATAATCAAAGTGGTGAAAGATTGGGAAATAGTGTTTACGGATATGGATTTGTCATCATTGGTCCTAACCTGACTCTCAAGTTCAAAGGTGATATTACAAACTCCAAACATTCAATTTGTGAATAGGCTCAATGTCATTGTGGGATACCACTTTAGCCATTGCTGGATCAAACTCATTAAGTTCCTCATTTCACTCTAGACTTACATTAGGTTTAGGTGGATATTGGTGAATAACATCAACATGTTTTTCTATGATAAGCTCATCTTTTTCTGGAATGGCTCCCCATTCATAGTCATTAGATTCCTCATCTATGCCTCTAGGAAATCTAAGAACATGTGTAAAGTTAGGATGGATAACCCAAGAGGGGTTACCCTCAGATTCTGATTTGAATTCATACTCATGAGAATCTATCTCAAAATAGCTGCCACCTTCTTCTTTGTTTGTTTGATTATCTTCGAGATCAGTTGGTTCTTGTGGTGCAACTATCTTTTGTTCTATAGTAGGTTCTTGTGTTTCTACTACATTTATTCTTTTTATAGGATCATCTTCAACTTCAAGGATGTCTTTTATTTCTTTAGGAAAATGCTCATAAGGAATGAGCTCCTCAGTGGTGTCTGGATCATCACTATTAGATTGTTCTATTATTTCCTCTTGATGCAGGAGCATCCTGGGTGTAAGAGCAATCTTGCATCACCCAAAAATATTTTTCTTTTTGTATTCAATAAGGGCTATCTTGTGTAGAGCTACTATTTATGGAAACTTGCTATTTTTAGTAAGTTGGTCATCTGATCTCAAAATGTTTTGATTTCTTCCCTTGAGGTTCATTTTGGTCATATCAGCCTACCATTAAAGTCTCATTGACAAATCAAGTCTATTTTTGTAGATATTGAAGATTTTTGGTATTGGCAATAGGGTACAAAAACTTTGAACTTAGTTTTGAAGGCTTTAGAGGACCCAGATGAGGAAAGGATAAAATCACAAGATGGGAGCAGATGGTGGATAAATTGAAGCAATAGTTCATCCTTGTTGATTATGAGCTTGACCTACTGAGAAAAATGCAAAGTTTGAAGCAAGCAGGAAGATCTGTTCAGGAGTATACAAAGGATTTCTATCAAATCCTCATTAGAACAAGACATGTACAGGCTGATAAAGATAAAGTTTCCCCTTAAATTAATGGGTTAAGACCAAGCATTGAGGAAGAGCTGAATTTGGTTCGAATGAACAATATTGAAGAGGCATACTAGTTTTCCCTAAAAGTAGAGGAAAAGCTGAACAAAAAGTTTGAGAGCAGACAAAGTGGAAGAGGTCATGATGGAAGATCTGGTGGATGATCATATGAAGATTGAAATGAAGATCCGAAAAAGCAAGATGAGGCCAGTAATAGTCAGAATCAGAGAGAAGATAATTTCAATCATTTCCATGATCAGAATATGAGAGATCATAGAGGAAGAGGAAGAGGACAAGGTTCATGAAGAGGAGACTTTCGTGGAACATGTTTTCACTGTGGAGAAGAAGGTCATAGGGAATTTGATTGTGCTCAATGCCAAGGAAGGATAGATAGGAGGAATGAAGGCCAAGCTAGAGTTGCACATGTAGATGAAGATGCTAGATCATAAAATTCTAAAGAGGCTAAAAGAGGAGAAATGTTGATCAATAGAAGAGTCCTACTAAGTGGTGAGAATGAACCTAAGAAAAGAAGGAGCATGTTTCGCACCAAGTGCGAGTGTGAGGGTAAGTGTTGTGATGTGATTATTGATAGTGGAAATATTGATAATTTGGTGTTAGAAGAGATGGCCACTAAATTGAAGCTCAAGAGGTAGAAACATCCACATCTATATCGGGTTGCCTAGTTATAGGATGAACACAAGGTCTTGGTCAATGAACAATGCCTAGTAAAGTTAAAGATTGGTGAGTACCAAGATGAGGTAGTATGTGATATCATATCTATGGATGCATGTCATATGTTGTTGGGCAGGCTATGGTAGTTTGATAGATGTGCTATACATGATGGTCATGTGAATACCTATCCCCTGATAAAGGATGGAGTGCGACATAAGCTAAAGCCATTGAAGGAAAGAGAAGAAAAGGTATGTGGTAATGCAAGAATAATTTTTGTTGATAGAGGAAATTTCTTAGATGGTATATGGCATGAGCATATGTGTTTTACCTTAATTCCAAAGGTTAGAAAAGAGGAAGTAGAAGATGTATTTGTAGAAGTTGCAGAATTATTGAATGAGTTTCATGACATTATATCTGATAATGTGCCTGATGGATTATCACCAGTAAGAAAGATCGATCATCAAATGGACTTGATTCCAGGAGCCAATTTTCTAAATAAGGTAACACACAGAATGACACTAGCAGAAACTGAATAGTTGAAGATAGATTTGAAGTTTAGTTCATCATGTCATCCATAGATTGTATATGAAAGTAGTCTTGGAAATGTATCCGAGTTGAGGAAGATAGATAAAAAGGAAATAAGTAGTGCTGAAGCTAAGGATTTTATAAAACATTTGAAGAACATCCATGAGGAGGTGAGGAAGCATATTATCAAGATGAATGCGTAGTATAATGCTAAGGTAGATGAGAAAAGGAGGCATAAGGAATTTTATGTTGGAGATGAAGTCATGGTTCATTTGCGGAAGGAGCAATTTTTAGTTGGTACATATAACAAGCTAAAAATGAAGAAGTTTGGGCCATGTAAGATATTGAAGAAGCATGATTCAAGAAATGCATATGAGGTCGAGTTACCTACTGAGCTGAATATTTCACTAGTATTTAATATTTAAGATCTGATAGGGTATCATGAAGGAGGTGTTGAAGATGAGGTTGCAGTAGCACAGTGGATTATTCTAGCAACTAGTTCAGATATTAAGGAGATTGAAGACATGCTAGATAGTCCTGTTGGTAGAAGCACAGGGAATAGGACATATGAAGAATATTTGGTCAAATGGAAAGAATGACCTGTTGAAGATTCATCATGGCTAACAAAGGAGAAGGTTAACCTTCTTGGTTTTCCTCTGCACACCTGAGTCGTGACAGGGTCACTTCTCAAATTTCCCTGGGTGTTTGATGGAGGAGCATCCTTTGTGTAAGAGCAATCTTGCATCACCCAAAAATATTTCTATTTTTGTATTCAATAAGGGCTATCTTGTGCAGAGCTGCTATTTATGGAAACTTGTTATTTTAAGTAAGTTAGTCATTCGATCTCATAATGCTCTAATTTCTTCCCTAGAGGCTCATTTTTTGTCATATAACCATGCCAGTAAAGTTTCATTGACAGATCAAGTCTAGTTTTGTAGATATTGAAGATTTTCAATATTGGCAATAGGGTACAAAAACTTTGAACTCAATTTTGAAGTCCTTAGAGGCCCCGGATGAGGTCAAAAATTTGGGTAACAGGCACTTGCACAAGTCAAGCCTATAGAGCACTTCGTGGCCTTTCCAGAATGGGGTCATAATAGTCATTCAGGTCAACTGGTGATGACTTATGGTCTTTGGAAGTTGGTTCACCTAAAATGGCAAAAAATGATTTTCCTTCAAAATTTCTATTTGGGTTTCAAAAGTTATTTTGAGCCGACTTTGATGTAATAAATTGTAAAATAAAATAATTCTAAGTTGGGTCAGCCTTGTTGGCTAAAATTTTGGAACCTTCCCAGGCAGTGGAAAATTGCCTATATAAGGAAGGCTGTAGCGTTGTCTTAGGTAGTTTGAGATAGTTCTGGATAGTAGATGTGGCTATTGATTCAAGGCTTTATCCTATAGAATATTGTGGCTTTATCCGATGTGGCTTTGCATATTGTAATTCTAAAAGTTTGTAATTTCACAATTATGGAGATAATAAGAAGCCCATCTTGTGTTCTTGCATATTGTTGTTGTGTCTCCATTTCTATTATGTGTTTGTGGTATTAAGGGGAGCACCCTTCATCAAGTGGTATTAGAGATAGGTTTTCCTGTGTGTGTAAACAAATTATCGATTGTGAGGTAGTTTGCACTAGGACTGTGGGTTAGGGTTTTTGTGTAAATAGATAACTGATTGTGAGGTAGTTTGCACTAGGACCATGGTTAGGGTTTCTATGTAAATAGATCTTTGACTGTGAGGTATTTTTCACTATGACTATTTTTAGCATTTTAGTGAGAAGCCCAAAAATACCTTCATGAAGGGAACAGGGTGGAAGAGCTAGTGTTGTAACACCTAAGGTTAGAGTGCTCTAGAGACAAGTGCAAGCATTGTAAGAAGAGATTTTTAGAGGAATGAATCTTAATGTCAGAGATGAAAGTGAGGATGAAGCCGAAGAAGAAGATCAAGAAGGAGAAGTCAAAGTTGTAAATTAAGAGGAAGAAAGAATTTTTTGAGCCATCTCAAAGATCAGGAAGAGACCTAAGATTGATGTTCCAACATTTTTTTGGAAATCTTAATCCAGAAGAATTGATCGACTGGATCAATGAATGTGAAGAATATTTTGAGTATGAAGATATCGAGGATCCTAATAGGGTCAAATTTGTGAAGGCCAGACTGAAAGGTAATGCGAAGATATGGTGGCAAGATTTTTAGTTAGAGTGAAATCAAAGAGGAAAGGATAAAATCACAAGATGGGAGTGGATGGTGGATAAATTGAAGTGACAGTTCATCCCTGTTGATTATGAGCTTGACCTACTGAGAAAAATGAAAAGTTTGAAGCAAGTAGGAAGATTTATTTAGGAGTATACAGATGAGTTCTATCAAATTCTCAGTAGAATAGGACATGCGAAAGCTGATAAGGAGAAATTTTCCTATTACCTTAATGGGTTAAGACTGAGCATTCACGAAGAGCTGAATCTAGTTCGAATGAATAGTATTGAAGAGGCATACCAATTTGCCCTAAAAGTAGAGGAAATGATGAACAAGAAGTTTGAGAGAAGACAAAGTGGAAGAGGTCATGATGGAAGATCTAGTGGATGGTCATATGAAGATTGAAATGAAGATCTAAAAAAGTAAGCTGAGGCCAGTAACAGTCAAAATCAGAGAGAAGATGTATCAATCATTTCCATGATCAGAATAATAGAGATCAGAGAGGAAGAGGAAGAGGACAAGGTTCAGGAAGAGGAGGCTTCCATGGAACATGTTTTCATTATGGAGAAGTGTTAGGAATGAATGCTAAAGTGGTTGGTAGCCATTCTGTAGTAGTTGTTGTTGCATTCATGACTATGATTGTCATTGATGTCAACATAGTGATTTACTAAAGACTTGCAGAGAAGCAAAAAGAGTTTGGATTAGTGCACGTGGGTTATTGTAGTTGGAGCTATGTGACATTTAGGATATACTCTTTGATATTTCATATGTCTATGGTTATGAGTGGAGATAGTAATTCATTGATTCATGGAAGTTATGATAAGTTTGGTGAAAGCAGTGTTTAGGTAGTTTTACTGAGTAGCGGTTTGTGGAAATCAGATGATATCTCCTAATCAGGATGGAATCTAGTTTTGCATAGTTAAAGGGAAGTTGAGGACACATTAATAGTGATGTGGATGGTAGCATAGACTTTGAGGTCACATGAGTCGAGATTTATTATATTTGGAAGCTAACAATTTTATGTAATTTTGGTGTAGCATGTGGAAACTTTTATTTTGTGTCGACTCATTTGTAATTATTTGAGTGTGGTATAAAGGAAGGAATGTATTTCCTTGTTGTATGTAATTGGAAAGTGTATGGTGTAAAAGTGACCACACTTCTATGAATCATTACATTCAAGAACACTCAAGAATGAGGTCTCAAAAATTGATCCATAGCTCCCTAAGCATGGAGTGCAAGGGTTTTAAGAATGCTCTCAGCTAGAGCTATTTAGCCTATAACCTTGCTATTAAACCATGCAATGGGAGATTCAATGAAGACAAGGGCAAGAATGCCAATATCCTCAAGAATCAAGAATGAAAATGCAATGCAACTATACTAGAAATGGAAATGCAAGCTAAGCTATGAAAGGAAATATGCAAGTGTTACAACCCAAGCTAATTAATCTATGTGAGCTAATCTAGAGCATAGAAATGAAGCTAATCTAAGAAAGCATAAATATGAAGCTAAGCTAAGAATGCAAGAATGAGATGTAGATGCTAAGAATGATCCAAATCTTCAAAAGCTCCAAAGTGACCTAGAAATCCTACAGCATAAAGTTAGCATAAAAAGTTGGGGATCTAGAATGAAGAAGAGAGCTCTCTTTTTAAAGGAAATGAGGAGGAATGGACCATGGAGATTAAGAGGCAAAATATTTAATCAATGGTGGAGCTTAAAAGAGGAGCAATCCATGTGCACAAATATCCTCCAATGAGAAAATAGGAGTTGACTTTTGTGTCAATATGAGACAAAAAGTGTTTTTTTCCTTTTTATAAAATAAGAATAAATGCTTTATTTGTGCAACTTAGGATGAGGAAAAGTGGGGGATTTTTATTTATTAAAAGGGGAGGGAATATTCCTTTTAAGAAATAAAGACTTAGGATAAGATGGCTAGCCCATAGAAAATAATCAAATAAATGATAGAACTAGGATTTGATCAAGAATAGGCAATTGATGATTTAGCAAAAGGGGCTAATAGTCTAGGTGACCATTTTTAGGTGTATACAAAAAGTAGTAGCATTTGGTTGTAATGTGAAAGTGTGTAATTATGATATAGTAGCAGCAGTTGTGATGTTGTATGCATGAAGTGAAGAAAAGAGCTAATTAGGAAAGCGAATGTGTGAAGGAAGACATGTGAAGTACAAAGATCTAAAATTGAGATCTGATGTAACAATGAGTGCGGTTTGGCACAATTAGAGAAGAGGTAACATATTATTCTATTGAGTAAAGAAAATATTATTTGGACAGTGTGTTCAGTGATCTTACCTTGAAGCTATTTGGGCAGTGGGTCCTTCTATCTTCCATAACTCTTAACCAGGTTAGAATCTTTTAACAGGGATTCAAAATCTCCTAATAGGGATTCATATGTACTGAATGTATTTCATAAGACTCCTAACAAATTCCATCCTCTCATAAGGAATATTCATATTAGTGCATCTTTTGTGGGCATCATTCCCACTGGGGTTTACTCTTTGATCAAGAGGTTCCCTAGTCAACATATCTTGTGTCATTGTGTTATTGTGTATGAATATCTTTCTATGGTTGGTAATTACATTTCTTATATGGTTTAATGTTGTTTTAGATGATAAAAGTTATAATTGTCTGATAACTGATTCACCCCCCACCCCCTCTTAGTTATCTTGGTGGACTTTACTTTCTAACAATTAGTATCAGAGCAGCAGGTCCTTGAAGAAGAAGTTTACCAGCTTAAGGAGATCCATGGAAAATTTCAAGAAAGAAAGGCCTAAGTTTGATGAAGTAAATTTTGACAGCTAGAAAGAAAAGATGAAGACACACCTATTATGTTTAGGACCAGGTTATTGGTTGATTACAAAGAATAATAAGACTATCATTGAAGAGGACAATCTTGAAACATGTACTGTGGAAGAGAGAGATCTATTCATGTGTAACATACTTGCAAGAGAAGCACTTTTGACAACACTTCTAGAGAATGAGTACAATCAGGTAAAATATTTGAAAAAATCTCATGAAATTTGGAATCCTTTACACTCTACTTTTGAAGGTGATGAACATGCAAAAAGAGCTAGATTACATAATTGGATATGTGCATTTCAAGATATAAGAATGTTGGAAGATGAATCTATTAGAAGCTATATTGGTAGAATGTCAAAGATCATTTTAGGGATAAAATCTTGTGGAGGAACAAAGACGGAGAATGAAGTGATATGGAAAATTCTAAGGACATTGACTCCTGTATTTAAGCAGACAACATAGATGATTGAACAAGTGATACCTTGTACAACAAAATTTACAAGAGAGACTCTTCTTGGAAGATTGGAAGCAGCAAAAATGAACCTAAGATTATCAGGAGACTTACCTAGAATGGAGACAACATTCAGTGCTCTTAGTGTTCACCCTACTTTGTCAAGAAGCATTAGTGTGAGCGAAGATTATGCTGGCAGTAGCAGATCTAGAAATGAAGAAGACAAGAAGATTGAAGAAGGTATTTCCTTGCTTGTGAACAGAGAACCAGATGGTAAGAAATTTTTTAAATGTTGGACTTGTCAAGAATATGGTCATTTTGCATCTAAATGTCCTAAGAGAATTAAAAAGTACAGAAGCAATTTCAAACCTAGAAGATCTAAGGAATGTTATTATGCTAGTGAAGAAGATCTTGAAGCTAGTATAGAAACAACTTTAAGTGAAACTGATACTAAAAATAATGATGACATAGGATTTGTAGCAATTAAAGAAGAAAATCCTAAAACTAATGTTAAGGAAGAAAAATCCTTAGTTTCTCAAGTTGAAAAGAAAGCTATTTGGATTATAGATAGTGGTCATTCACATCATATGGTTGGAGACATAAAAAAATTCATAAATTTGAATGAATATGATGGTGGAGTTGTTAGAGTTGGAAATAATGCACCTTGTTTGATTAATGGTATAGGATCTATTACTCTTGATGGAAAGACTAATAATGATGATGTTTATTTTGTGGATGGATTGAAACATAATCTTTTGAGTTTTGGACAATTATTTGATAAGGGATATCAAGTTTGGTTTACTAAGAAAACTTGTGTGATAAAGGATAAAGATGGAAATCTGATTGGAACTAGATCTAGAACTAGAGGTAATGTATTTTAGTTGAACTCTACTGAGATGACATATTTGATTACAAAAATTGATGAGAGTTGGTTATGGCATAGAACATTCTATCATATAAACTTTGATAACATTGTGAAAGTAAGTACTACACTTGTAGTAAGAGATTTACCTAGAATTATGAAGCCTACTAACATGATTTACAAAGAATGTGTAATGGCTAAACAAAAAAGTTCTTTTCCTAGTAAAAAGTTTACATCTACAGAGAAGCTAGAGATTGTTCATACAGATTTGAGTGGTCCTACTAGGACTAGAGGATTCTATGGAGAAAGGTATTTTATGATTCTTGTTGATGATTTTACATGAATGATGTGGATTGCATTTCTTAAAGAAAAATATGAAGCATTTGATAATTTTAAGATTGTTAAGAATAAAGTTGAGAATGAATCTGGAATGAAGATTGAATGTTTAAGATTTGATAGAGGTGGAGAATTTACTTCTAGAGAGTTTAACAACTTTTGTGAAGAAAATGTCATTAAAAGACAGTATTCAGCCCCTAGAGCACTTGAGCAAAATGGCATTGCAAAAAGAAGGAACATATCAGTGACTAAAGAAGCAAGAGCTATGTTGTTTGAAAATAATTTGGAAAAGATATTCTAGAGAGAAGTAGTGAACACAGTAGTATATACAATGAATAGAGTACAAATCAGAGTAGACAAAGACAAGACACCTTATGAATTATGGTTTGGACATGCAGCCTTAATTAAGTATTTTAGAATTTTTGGAAGCAAATGTTATATAAAGAGAGATGATGATATAGGAAAGTTTGATCCTAGAAGTGATGAAGGTTTATTTCTTGGATATTCTTTGAAAAGAAAAGCATATAGTTGTTTCAATAAAAGAACTAAGACTATTGTTGAAAACAAAAATGTTAAAGTTGATGAAATGTTTAAAATTTAGGAAATAATGCTTGATTATGAATCTGATGAAGAAGCTCATCCTAAGCCTAATACTGGAACTAATGAATTATATTATGAAACTGACAGTGATTTATTGAATGAAAGCCACAGTGAAGTTATTGAAGAACCTACATTTGAAGAGAGATCTAAGACAATGCCAGCTAGCAAGAGTTTGTTAAAGAATCATCCTTTTGAATAGATTATTGGGAGCATCAAAAGAGGAGTTTTGACTCAAAATAAGGCACAAGAACAGTTATGTTTGATTTCTCAAATTGAACCTAAGACTACTAATGAGCTTGTGAAGATGAAATTTGGACTAATGCTATGAAAGAAGAACTAGATCAGATTGAAAAGAACAAGACATGAGCATTGGTCCCTAGACCTAAAGACAAGAATGTTATTGGAACTAAATGGGTATTCATAAACAAGATGAATGAACAAGGAGAAGTAGTAAGTAACAAAGAAAGATTGGTATGTAAGGGTTACTCACAACAAGAAGGAATTGACTATGAAGAAACCTTTGCACCTATTGTGAGAATTGAAGTAGTAAGAATGTTTTTGGCATATGCAGCTTACAAGCAATTCACAATGTATCAGATGGTTGTGAAGTCAACATTTCTGAATGGAGAATTGGAAGAAGATGTCTACATTGAGCAGCCTGAAGGTTTTCCTTTAACTCAAGAAGGAGACATGGCATGTAAATTAAAGAAAGCTTTATATGGACTTAAAAAAGCACCTAGAAATTAGTATGCAAGACTGGATAAGTATTTGTTAAAGTTTGGATTTATAAAAGGTACAGCTGATAGAAATCTCTACATAAAAGAAATTTTAAATGGTTTGTTGGTTATAGTTATTTTTGTTGATGACATTATCTTTAGAGGAGAAGATGAAGCTAGTGACAAATTTGCTGATGAAATGACGACTGAATTTGAAATGAGTATAATTGGTGAAATGAAATACTTTTTGAGATTACAAATAACACAAAACAATGATGGTATCTTTGTAAGTTAGACAAAGTACCTAAATGACTTGTTGAAAAGATTTGGAATGGAGGATTGTAAACTAGTTGGAACACCTATGGTGACTAGACATAAGTTATCTAGCACAGATGACACTCCTGTAGTAGAACAAAAGAAATATAGATCTATGATTGGAGGATTGCAGTATTTGATTCATACAAGACCTGATATAGTGAATTCAGTTGGAATTGTAGCAAGATTTCAAGCTGAACCTAGAGAATCACATTATGCAACAGTAAAGAGGATACTGAGATATTTAAGAGGCACAATGGACTATGGATTATGGTATGAAAAATATGATGATTTTACCCTATGTGCATATATAGATGCTGATTGGGGAGGCAATGTTGATGATAAGAAAAGCACCAGTGGAGGAGCATTTTTCCTTGGAGGAAGATTAGTTTCTTGGCTAAGTAAGAAGCAGAATTGTATCTCACAAAGCACAACAGAAGTAGAATATATAGCAGTAGCAAGCAATTGTAACCAGATAATTTGGATGAGGCAGATGCTGAAGGATATTGTAATAAAATTTGTTGAACTTGTTTTTATACATTGTGATAGAGATTAAGTATCATGTTTTAAAAGAGAAATTTGTTGAGAAAGAAGTCAGACTTGAGTACATAAGTACAAAGGAGCAGATAGCAGATATATTCACAAAGCCTTTGCCTAAGGATACATTTAAGTATCTGAGAAGTATGCCTGGGGTTATGCCCCAACCTACTTTTGAGAAGTGATGTAGTTGGTTGCATCCATCCAATGGTATATGAGCCTTATCTTTCTTCTGGACTGGATGTTGGTACTTCCTCTATGGGGGAGTATGTGTATTTGAGATGAGTCATGAGGACTCTAGTAAATGTATTTTTAGAAAAGTGTCTTTTGACATTGAGTTGTTGTTGACTTAGTGATGGAATTTCTATCATTGATGTCAATGGGGGAGAATTATGCATGAAAAACAATATGAGACATTTGTTGGAGAGAACTGGACAGGATAATGAAGCAAGATTTGATTGATAAAGAGGATTTGAAGAAGCAATGTTGCAGTATTGGATTTTTGGAACATTGGATGTTTTCATCTATGTTTCCATCAATGAAAATGGGGAAGATTGTTAGGAATAAATTCTAAAGTGTTTGGCAACCATTCTATAATAGTTATTATTGCATTCATGACTATGATTGTCATTGATGTCAACACAATGATTTATCGAAGACTTGTAGAGAAGCAGATAGAGTTTGGATTAGCGCACGTGGGTTATTGTAGTGGGAGCTATGCAACATTGAGGATATACTCTTTGATATGTCATATGTCTATAGTTAAGAGCACAAATAGTAATTCATTGATTCATGGAAGTTATGATCATTTTGGTGGAAGCAGTGTTCAGGCAGTGTTCCTGAGTAGCGGTTTGTGGAAATCGGATGATATCTCCTAATCAGGATGGAATATAGTTTTTCATAGTTAAAGGGAAGTTGAAGACAAATTGATAGTGATGTGGATGATAGTGAATACTTTGAGGTCACACGAGTGAAGATTTATTGTATTTGGAAGTCTACAGTTTTATGTAATTTTGGTGTAGCGTGTGGAAACTTTTATTTTGTAATTGTATACCAACTCATTTGTAAGTATTTGAGTGTGGTATAAAGGAAGGAATTTATTTCCTTATTTTATGTAATTGGAAAGTATTAGCATGTGTTTTTAATGTGAAAGTGTGTAATTATGATATAGTAGCAGTAGTTGTGATGCTGTATGCATGAAGTGAAGAAAAGAGCTAAGTATGAAAGCGAATGTGTGAAGGAAGACATGTGAAGTACAAAGATCTGAAATTGAGATTTGATGTAATAGAGTGCAATTTGGTATAGTTAGAGAAGAGGTAACATATTATTCTATTGAGTAATGCAAAGATTATTTGGATAATGTGTTCAGTGATCTTACCCTGAAGCTGTTTGGGCAGTGGGTCCTTCTGTCTTCCATAGCTCTTAACCGGGTTAGAATCTTTTAATAGGGATTCAAAATCTCCTAATAGGGATTCATATGTACTGAATGTATTTCATAAGACTCCTAAAAGATTCCATCCTCTCACAAGGAATATTCATATTAGTGTATCTTTAGTGGGCATCATTCCCACAGGGGGTTACTCTTTGATCAAGAGGTTCCCTAGTCAACATATCTTGTGTCATTGTGTTATTGTGTATGAATATCTTTCTATGGTTGGTAATTACATTGCTTATATGGTTTAATGTTGTTGAAGATGATAAAATTTCTAATTATCTGATAACTGATTCACCCCCCCCCCCCCCCTTTTAGTTATCTTGGTGGACTTTAGTTTCTAACAAGAAGAAGGTCATAGGGCATTTGAATGTCCTCAACATCAAGGAAGGAGAGATAGAAGGAATGAAGGCTAGGCTAGAGTTGCACATGTAGATGAAGATGCTAGATCATCAAATTCAGAAGAGAAAGAAAGAGGAGAAATGCTGATCAACAGAAGAGTCCTACTGAGTGGTGAGAATGAACCTGAGCAAAGAAGGAGCCTGCTTCACACCGGGTGCAAGTGTGGGGGTAAGTGTTGTGATGTGATTATTGATAGTGGTAGTATTGATAATTTGGTGTCAAAAGAGATGGTCAATAAGTTGAATCTCAAGAGGTAGAAACATCCACATCCATATCGGGTTGCCTGGGTGCAGGATGACCACAAGGTCATGGTCAGTGAATAGTGCCTAATAAAATTCAAGATTGGCGGGTACCAAGATGAGGTACTCTGTGATATCCTATCTAAGGATGCATGTCATATGTTGTTGGGTAGGTTTTGGTAGTTTGATAGATGTGTTATACATGATGGTTGTGCGGATACCTATAACCTAATAAAGGATGGAGTGCGACATAAGCTAAAGCCATTGAAGGAAACATAAGAAAAGGTATGTGGTAATGTAATAATAACTTTTGTTGATACAGGAAATTTCTTAGATGGTATGCGGCATGAGCATATGTGTTTTACCTTAATTTCAAAGGCTAGGAAAGAGGAAGTTGAAGCTGTACCTATAGAAGTTGCAGAATTATTGAATGAGTTTTAGGATATTGTATCTGACAATGTCCCTGATGGATTACCACTAGTAAGAAAGATCGGTCATCAGATGGACTTGATTCTAGGAGCCAGTTTGCTAAATAAGGTAGCACACAGAATGACACTAGAAGAAAGTGAAGAGTTGAAGATATATTTGAAGTTTAGTTCATCATGTCATTGACATATTGTATATGGAAGTAGTCCCAAAAATGCATCTGATTTGAGGAAGATAGATAAAGATGAAATAAGTAGTGTTGAAGCTGAGGATTTTGTAGAACATTTGAAGAACATCATGAGGAGGTGAGGAAGCATATTACCAAGATGAATTCACAGTATAAGACTAAGGTAGATGAGAAAATGAGGCATAAGGAATTTCATGCTGGGGATGAAGTCATGGTTCATTTGCGGAAGGAGCGATCTCTAGTTTGTACATATAACAAGCTGAAAATGAAGAAGTTTGGGCCATGTAAGATACTGAACAAGCATGATTCAAGAAATATATATGAGGTCGAGTTGCCTACTGAGTTGAATATTTCACTAGTATTTAATGTTTTAGATCTGACAGAGTATCATGAAGGAGGTATTGAAGATGAGGTTATAGCAGCATAGTGGAGTATTCCAGCAACTAGTTCAAATATCAAGGAGATTGAAGACATATTGGATAGTCATTTAGGCAGAAGAACAAGGAAGAGGACATATGAAGTATATTTGGTCAAATGGAAAGAATGACCTATTGAAGATTCATCATGGCTAACAAAGGAGGAGATTAACCATCTTAGTTTTCCTCTGCACACCTGAGTCATGATAGGGTCACTTCTCAAATTAACTTGGGTATTTAATCCAGGAGCATCTTGGGTGTAAGAGCAATCTTGCATCACCCAAAAATATTTAAATTTTTGTATTCAATAAGGGCTATCTTGTGCAGAGCTGTTATTTATGGAAACTTTCTATTTTTATTAAGTTGGTCATCCAATCTCAGAATGTTCTAATTTCTTCCCTGGAGGTTCATTTTGGTCATATTAGCTTGCCAGTAAAGTTTCATTGATAGATCAAGTTTGGTTTTGTAGACATTAAAGATTTTCAGTATTGGGAATAGGGTAAAAAAACTTTAAACTCAATTTTGAAGGCTTTAGAGGCCCCATATGAGGTCAAAATTTTGGGTGATAGGCACTTGCATGAGTCAAGCCTGTAGATCACTTCGTGGCCTTTCCAAAATGGGGTCATAATAGTCAATCGAGTCAACTAGCGATGAATTTTGATCTTTGGAAGTTTTATCAACTAAAATGATAGAAAATGATTTTCCTTCAAAATTTCTATTTGGGTTTCAAAATTTATTTTGAGCCAAGTTTGATGTAATAAATTGTAAAATAAAATAATTCTAAGTTTGGTCGGCTTTGTTGGCTAAAATTTTTGAACCTTCCTAGGTGGTGGAAAATTGCCTATATAAGGAAGGCTGTAGTGTTGTCTTAGGTAGTTTAGGACAGTTCTGGATAGTAGATCTAGGTATTGATTCTACGCTTTGTCTTTTAGAATGTTGTAAGGGAATGCCCATGTGGCTTTGCATATTGTAATTCTAAAAGTTTGTAATGCCACATTTGTGGAGATAATAAGAAGCCCATTTTTTGTTCTTGCATATTGTTCTTGTTTCTTTGTTTTTGTTATGTGTTTGTGGTATTAAGGGGAGCACCATTCATCAAGTGGTATCAAAGCCAAGTTTTCCTGAGTGTGTAAACAAATTGCTAATTGTGAGGTAGTTTGCACCAGGACCATGGGTTAGGGTTTCTTTGTAAATAGATCACCAATTGTGAGGCAGTTTGCACTAGGACCGTGGTTAGGGTTTCTATGCAAACAGATCACTGACTGTGAGGTAGTTTGTGCTAGGACCATGGTTAGGGTTTTAGCAAGAAGTGCAAAAATGCCTCCATGAAGGGAACGTGGTGGAAGAGTTGGTGTTGTAACACCTAAGGTTAGAGCGCTCTAGAGACAAGTGCAAACATTGCAAGAAGAGATGCAGAGGAATGGATGTTAATGTCAGAGATGAAAGCGAGGATGAAGCCAAAGAAGAATATCAAGAAGGAGAAGTCAAAGTTGTGAACCAGGAGGAAGAAAGACTTTTCTGAGCCATCTCAAAGATTGAGAAGAGACCTAAGGTTGTTGTTCTGACATTTTCTGGAAATCTTAATCTAGAAGAATTGATTGACTAGATCAATGAATGTGAAGAATATTTTGAGTATGAAGATATTGAGGATCCTGATAGGGTCAAATTTGCAAACGCTAGACTGAAAGGTCATGTGAAGATCTAGTGGCAAGAGATTCAATTAGAGTGAAATTGAAGAGGAAAGGAAAAAATCACAAGATGGGAGTGGATGGTGGATAAATTGAACTGACAGTTCATCCCTGTTGATTATGAGCTTGACCAACTAAGAAAAATGCAAATTTTTAAGCAAGTAGGAAGATCTGTTCAGGAGTATATAGAGGAGTTCTTTCGAATCCTCATCAGAACAGGACATGCAAAAGTTGATAAGGAGAAAGTTTCTCGTTACCTTAATGGGTTAAGACTAAGCATTCAAGAAGAGTTGAATCTGGTTCAAATGAATAGTATTGAAGAGTCATACCATTTTTCCCTAAAAGTAGAGGAAAAGCTAAACAAGAAGTTTGAGCCAAAGCAGAAGAGGTCATGATGGAAGATCTGGTGGACTATCATATGAAGATCAAAATGAAGATCTGGAAAAGAAGGATGATCCCAGTAACAGTCAGAATGAGAGAGAAGATAATTTCAATCATTTCCATGATCAGAATAATAGAGATCAGAGAGGAAGAGGAAGAGGACAAGGTTGAGGAAGAGGAGTCTTCTATGGAACATGTTTTCACTATGGAGAAGAAGGTCATAGGGCATTTTAATGTCCTTAATGCCAAGGAAGGATAGATAGGAGGAATGAAGGCTAGGCCAAAGTTGCACATGTAGATGAAGATGCCATATTGTAATACCCTCTCCTATTGTGATACTTAGACTTTTCTAATTTGGATATTTTATTATGATGGTTAGAACTATACATTTACATTTATGTTTTGTGGATGATGATATGATTGAAATGCTCATTTATGGTTATCATTTATATGTTTATGAGATTAGAAAACCATCTATTTTTATATGTTTTATGGATCTAACCTAAGGATTTGAATCTAACTGTTATCATGATGTTTTATGTTTCATGGATATGTGTCTGATGTGTTTTCATGACTCAGGACAAAGTCATAGTTACTCACTTAGTTGAGGTCCACACGATGTATCGATGCTGGTCATCTATTTGCATATATATATATATATATATATATATATATATATATATATATATATATATATATATATATATATATATATATATATATATATATATATATATATATATATATATATATATATATATATATATATATATATCTTCTTGGTGATACAGGATTGCAAGTACCGGGTATTGTCTCCACCTGGCCTCACAGGTCTAAGCGATCCCTCAAAATCCTCGATTGTTCCTATTGTTATAGAGATATCACAAGGTTCCACAGGAAGAAACTTCACCTGTGATCCTTTTATCCTTAGGTGGGACGTGTTGAGTCAGTCCCTTGTGTGGATGTATTATGTGATCTCTCGATTTATTGGTTTTTTGGATCTTGTAACTAGTTTCTTGTCTTTTGTATTCATTGAGAATGAGGTTTGAGTATGGTAGTTTTAACTATTTTCATGGTATGCTCAATTTTGTTAGTAGATTATTGATGTGAGTTATTGCTCATTGAAGGTATGATTTAGTAATTTATCCTTAGTAGTAGCTACTATTATACTAGCATATCTCGTTAGGAACAAGTTGGCATGTGATTAAATCATGTGATTTTAATATCAATAATAATGAATAATTTTATGGTATTATTTTATAATACTCATAATAACAAAGTGTCTATGGCAATATTAATAATAAATTTTTTAAATAATATTGGTAAAATCTAACTCATGTTAGTAGATACCTAATATATGTTTTAGAATGTGGATTAGTGTATAAATAAATAATATGTTTTATAATAATGTTATTCTTAAATATTTAATATTTGTAATAATGTGTCTTACTTATGATATATGTACCATAAGCATATGGGTGCACACATATGCCTATGAATACATATATATTATATACAATAAATTACTTGTGTGAAGGAAAATTATTTTAGATAAATATAAATCTATGTTATTCTCAAAAATGCTAAAAAGGATTAGTAAATTCTATCACCATAGCTAAATAAATTAGTAAATTATTCTTAAGGTTAAAATTCTCTATTGTGTCATCCTCAAATTTAGGAGACATAGATTATAGTTTTATTATAAAAAAAATTTATCCCTTCACGGGAATGGTTTTGCAAACCATCTCATTAACTAATAATGGATGGATAGTTGAGATGGTTGCATCAGTTGGATTACCCTTGCAACCACCTCCTCCATTCTATTTATAGGAAGACTTTCCTATGTGTCAGGAGGGGGATAGGAAATTTTATTTGACAAGAGGTTTTATCTCTATTAGAAGATTGCTATAGTTTAGAGAAGAGAGAGAATTTTTTATTTTATTTGAGAGGACATGGATGAGATTGCTTCCGAAAGAGGTTGGGCTCTCTTGTAGAAGGAATCTGAAGGAGTGTTTGGAGTAGTTTGGAAATCTTGGATCTTCTTCTCTCCAACGGTTTCTCTTTGCAGGACTCCAGGTTGGAATCCATCCTAAGAAATAATGCCCTTTATGAATATGTGTTCTTCAATTCTGTTTGAGTACTTCTCTATATGTTTGTTTTCTTTCATATGTTGTAGAACATTTTATATTTTGTAAGCCATTTGTATATTATTATATTCTATGAGCTGTTTATATGTTATTGTATTCTATTAGGTGTAAATACATTATTGTATTATGTCATTTATTTCTATATCATAGTAGCTATTTATTAAAATATATAAATTGCTATAATAATGAACAATGACAGCCGCTTATTTAAAGTATAGGATGAATTCAGGATTAGATTATTTGTATTTAGTTTATTTATCAGTAAGAAATACAGGTAGTATTCTATATTAAAATTTGCTGTCATTATATTTATTATGTCATTGTTGAAATCCTCGTGTTTATCTATTCTCTGTCAAAATAATATATGTTCAATAAAATTATTTGAATTTTTCTTTCTTTTAAAAAAAATAATAATAAAAATTGAAAAGTTTTGGGAAGTGGGGCCACCACCTTCCCCACTCCCCTTATGGAACACAACCGTAGCAGTAGGTACTGCTACGATAGTACCTGACTACTATGGCAATAGGTACTATAATAGCAGTACCTTACTACGGCCCACGGGTCAGAGAAGCGCGCAGGGCGCGAGGTTATTAGGGTGCGGGGCCAGCAGGGTCCCCCCCATAAGTTATTTTTAATTTATTTTTATGCGGTAGTTTGTTTCATTTAATATTAAATTTAGTATATTTAAATTGTTATTAAATTTAGTTATTAGGAATTCATAGTCTAGTGTAGTTTATAAATATTTGATGTATAAATGAAAATTATATTTGTTTATTTAAATTTTAGAATTTTAATTAATAAATGTTAAATGTGGATTTAATAACATTCGCTTTAATTCCTTATACTTTAAGGTATATTTGTATAAAGGGATTAGGTACCTTTCGGATTGATTGGGATAGGTTTCAACTTCCTAGGAGTTAAGCTACAACTTCTAGATCTTAGATTTTTTAATAAAATTAGACTTAGTCAAATTTTAGATTTAGTCAAATTTTAGACTTAGATTGAAAATTTATGGAGCATTATCTTCTGGCATATGGAATTTTGTGTAAACCTTAAATATGTTCATTAATTGGTTGATAGAGGTATGTGGTGCATTTAGATTCTTAACTAGGGTTAGGATGTGTGTAGGAAGTATGATTAGGGTTTAGGGTTGTCTAAGAGGATCAAGACCATTCTAAACATCCTTAAGCGTTCCTAATTTCCCTAAACATCCATAAACTATCTTATTATTTTATATTCTTTGTTTCAGTTCTCAAATGTGTTTATAGTGTGTCTTTACTATGTATATGATGTATTTGTGATGTGTGGGTTAAGGGTAGAAAACCTAAGAAAACTAAGTGAGTGGCTCTCAGTGCAGGGCCGGGGCCCTAAGTGGCTAGAACTAGGATAACCGACTGAAGAGTTATTTAATAAGTGAAAATTTAATTAAACTTATGGGAATAGGTTCAAACACTAAAAAGATTAATGTACACCTCACCCATGCCATTAGTGCTAGTAAATTCTATGGATGGGAGTGGGAGAAGGTACCTATACGTATGTACGATCGAATGGTGCTTGTCTGTACAAAAGGCATTCGATCCCGCATGTGCCTACTTGGGGCCCGGGGCCCAGAGTGGCTAGTACTAGGACAACCCAAGGGGTGAGGGCTATGTGATGACACTCACTTAGCATGTTTCTTAGAGTTTCTACCAAGCCTTAGAACCTTTTTGGGAAAAGATTTATACTTTGATCTTCTTTTTGTTTTCTATTTGAGAAAGGTTACCCAAACCTAGGTATGGCCTAGCTATTCCTTCTTTATGGACCTTGGTGTTTATCTCCTCACACGGGGGAGTGGGCCTTTTGGGTATCCATGTGGTTGGGTGGTAAATCTTTCTATCAAAGTATCTTTTACGGATGCAATGTTTGAAGATTTATGCTTGCTTATGTACCAGTTTTGAAGAATGAAGGCTTGTAATTATCTTTCATGATGTAAAATTATTGTTACCCCCCCAAAAGGAGATGAATGTAATGTAATCATTGATGTAATTCAAAATGATGTATTTAGAATGGGTAGATTTAGGAAAAGGGAAAAGGGAGATGTGAAATTTATGTATAAGATGTATGTTGGAAAAGAAAAGGATTTTGTAACATTCCAAGTTAAGTAGTATGATTTTCATTATTGATGATTAAAGGAAAAGCTAGTGAAACAAATGTAGTGGTAATCCATCAGGTACATTATCAGATACAATATCTTGAAACTCATTCAACAAATCTACAACCTCTATAGGTACATCCTCTACTTCTTCTTTACCAACTTTTGGAATTAAAGAAAAACACACATGCTCATGCCTCATACCATCTAGGAATTTTCTTCCATCAACAAATGTTATTCTTGCATTACCACATACCTTTTCTTTGGTCTCCTTCAATGGATTTAGCTTATGTCACACTCCATCCTTTGTCAGGGAATAGGTATTCACATGACCATCATGTACAACACATTTGTCAAACTACCACAGTCTACCCAGAAACATATGACATGCATCCATAGAGATGATATCACATAGTACCTCATCTTGGTACCCGCTAATGTTGAACTTTACCAGGCACTGTTCACTGACCATGACCTTGTGGTCATCCTGTACCCAGGCAATCCGATATGGATGTGGGTGTTTCTATTTCTTGAGCTTCAACTTTGTCAACATCTCTTCTGACACCAAATTGTCAGTGATTCCACTATCGATAATCATATCACAGCATTTACCCTCACACTTGCATCTAGTGCGAAACATGCTCCTCCTTTGTTTAGGTTGATTCTCACCACTCAGCAAAACTCTTCTGTTAATTAGTGTTTCTCCTCTTTCAGCATCTTCAGAATTTGATGATCTAGCATCTTCATCTACATGTGCAACTCTGGCCTGGCCCTTATTTCTCCTGTCTATTCTGCCTTGGCGCTGAGGACATTCAAATGCCCTATGAACTTCTTCTCCATAGTGAAAATATGTTCCACGGAAGCCTCCTCTTCCAGATCCTTGTCCTCTTCCTCTTCCTCTCTGATCTCTATTACTCTGATCCTGGAAATGATTGGAATTATTTCCTCTCTAATTCTGACTGCTACTGGCCTCATCCTTCTTTTTGAGATCTTCATTTCGGCCACCGTATGACCATCCACCAGATCTTCCACCATGACCTCTTCCATTTTGTCTGCTCTAAAACTTCTTGTTCAGCTTTTCCTCTACTTTTAGGGCAAACTGGTATGCCTCCTCAATACTATTCATTCAAACTAGATTCAACTCCTCCTGAATGCTTGGCCTTAACCCATTAAGGTATTGGGCAACTTTCTCCTTATCAGCTTCTGCATGGCTTGTTCTGATGAGGAGTCGATAGAACTCCTCTGTATACTCTTGAATAGATCCTCTTGCTTGCTTCAAACTTTGCATTTTCTTTAGTAGGTCAAGCTCATAATCAACACGAATGAACTATCACTTCAATTTATCCACCATCCGATCCCATCTTGTGATTTTATCTTTCCCTCTTCTATTGCGCTCCAATTGAATTTCTTGCCACCAGATCTTCGCATGACCTTTCAATCTGGCCTTCACAAATTTGACCCTATCAGGATCCTCAACATCTTCATACTCAAAATATTCCTCACATTCATTGATCTAGTTGATCAATTCCTCTAGGTTAAGATTTCCAGAAAATGTAGGAACCTTAATCTTAGGTCTTTTCCCAATCTTGGAAATCACTCAAAAAAGTCTTTCTTCCTCCTGGTTCACAATTTCAGCTTCTCCTTCTTGATATTCTTCTTCGGCTTCATCGTCAGTTTCATCTCTGACAATAAGATTCATTCCTCTATGAATCTCTTCTTGCAATGCTTGCACTTGTCTCTGTAGCTCTCTAACCTCAAGTGTCATAGGACCAACTCTTCTGCCATGTTCTCTTCGTGGAGGCATTTTTGCGATGCATGCTGAAACCCTAAACATGGTCCTGGTGCAAACTGCCTCATAGTCGGTAATCTATTTACACACTCAAGAACTCCTACTCTGATACCACTTGATGAAGGGTGCTCCCCTTAATACCACAAGCACATAATAGAAATAGAGAAACAACAACAATAATATGCAAGAATAAAAAATTGGCTTCTTATTATCTCCACAAATATGGAATTACAAACTTTCAGAATTACAATATGCAAAGCCACATGGGCATTCCCTTACAATATTCTGTAAGACAAAGTCTCAAATTAATACCTAGATCTACTACCCAGATTTGCCCTAGAAAACACTATGGGCCTTCTTTATATAGGAAATTTCCACCACCCGAGAAGGTTCTAGAAATTTAGCCCTTAGGGCCAACCAAACTTAGATTTATTTTATTTTACAATTTATTACATCAAAGTTGGCTCAAAATGAGTTTTGAAACCCAAACATAAACTTTGAAGAAAAATTATTTTCCCCCATTTCAGGTGACCCAACTTCCGAAGACCATAAGTCATCGCCCGTTGACCTGATTGGCTATTATAACCCCATTCTGGAAATGGCACGAAGTGCTCTACAAGCTTGACTAGCATAAAGCACCCATCACCCAAATTTTTAACCTCATCTGGGGCCTCTAAAGCCTTCAAAACTGAGTTTGAAGTTTCTGTACCCTGCTGCCAATACCGAAAATCTTCAATATCTTCAAAACTACACCTGATCTAGCCATGAAACTTTGCTGGTAGGCTGATATGACTGAGATGAACCTCCATATGTAAAATCAGACATTCCAAGATCATAAGACTAACTTACTAAAAATAGCAAGTTTCCATAAATAGCAACTCTGCACAAGATAGCCCATACTGAATACAAAAACAAAAATATTTTTAGGTGATGCAAGATTTCTCTTACACCCAGGATATATATATACATCTCATATATACTAAATATATATACATATCTTCACTACTATTTACTCATAGTGTTTATTCGACTAAAGCTACAAAACATCAACAAACTACAAAGAATTTGGTCATATGGCTGCTAGATGCCCAAACAGGAAGGAAGATGATAGAAACAAAGATTGATCTGGTGAAGGAAGCTATGGAAGGAGAAACAATAGAAGTTACCGACACTAAAATAGGGATAACTAAGAAAACAATGATAAGGGAAAAAATGTATGTTACATTGCTGAAGAGAACGATACTGATACTGACACAGATGATGATGTTGAAGTAGTATTTGTTGTGATGAAGGATGATTCTAAGGAAATAGAAAGGTATGTAGAGAAAACACTCATTTCTAAAGTTAATAAAAATGATACATGGATCATTAATAGTGGCTCTAGACATCACATGACTGGTGATGAAGAAAATTTTGATCATCTTGAGCAATATAATGGAGGATCAGTAAAAATGGTAATGATACACCATGTATGGTTAGAGGAAAAGGATCTTTACTGATAAATGATAAAATCAAATGTGATAATGATTATTGTGTAGAAGGACTAAATTACAATTTGCTAAGTGTGGCACAACTTAACAACTCAGGTCACCGAGTAGCTTTTGAGAGAAAGAAGGTAAAGATATTTGATGATGGAGGAAAACTTGTTGGAACATGAGTACAAACCAAATGTAACTTGTTTTATCTTGACAATGTTGAGTCTTCCTGTTTAATGATGAAAAATGAGGATGCATGGATATGGCATAAAAGGTTATGTCATGTAAACTTTGATAACATGATTAAAATCAGTAGAAAGAAAAAAGTTAGAGGTCTTCCTAGCTTAACTAAACTAGATCATGTTATGTGTCATCAATGTCAGAAAGTTAAGATGACAAAATCTAGTTTTAAGAGTAAAGATTATTCAACAAAGAGAATCTTGGAGTTAGTTCACACCGACTTATGTGGTCCCATGAGAACACATAAATACTATGGAGATAGATATTTCATTTAGTTTGTTGATGATTACATTAGATTGATGATTGTAATATTTTAAAAAGAGAAATTTGATGCATTTAAGATGTTTAAATGGTATAAAGAAAAAGTAGAGAAAGAAACCAAGAAAGAACTAAAATGCTTGAGATCTAACAGAGTTGGTGAATTTATTTTTGATGAATTTACTAACTATTGTAATGAGCATGTTATAAAAAGATAGGTTTCAACACCGAGAACACCTCAACAGAATGAGATTGTTGAAAGAAGGAATAGATCAATTGTTGATTGCGTGAGGACACTGATGTTACAAAAGAATGTTGTTTAGACATACTAGAGAGAGGCAGTCAGCACAGTTGTATATATTCTGAACTGAGTACAATTGAAGGACACAAAGAAAACACCCTACGATCTATGGTTTTGTCACAAACTGACTATAAGTTACTTCAAAAATTTTGGTAGAAAATGTTTTATTTTGAAAGATGATAGAAATGGAAAGTTTGACTCTAAAAGGGATGAAGGGATATTTCTTGGATATTCCACTAAAAGAAAAGTTTAAAAGTGTCTGAATAATGTTACTAATAAGATGATTGAAAGTGCCAATGTCAGAGTTGATGAATTTGATGATAAAAATGGTGAAGAAAGCACTAGTGAGTTAGAAGAGTATGGTAGATTCACTAACATTGAACATCCAAAGTACCTACTGAAGTCATAGGTTGAGTTGACCGAGTATCGGGAAAACAACACCGAGGAACAACAAAGGGAAACCAATGATCAGGAAGGAGCTATAGAGCAAGGAAATGAACTTGAATAGGATGAACAACAAAGAAGAGATCAAGTACTGGAAAGATTTATCAGAAGACATCATCCTGAGAACCAAATCATTGGAGACAAGAAAGCTTGCATGCTAACAAGAAGTAAGTTAAGACAAGGTACATGCTTAGTTTTTGAGTTTGAACCAAAAAATGTTAAGATTGCACTTGAGAATGATAAATGGGTAAATGCAATGAATGAAGAGATAGAACAAATTGATAAAAATAAGACATAGGCTTTAGTACCTAGACAAAAAGATAAGAATGTTATCAACACTAAATGGATTTTCAAGAATAAGCTAAATGAGAATGGAGAGGTTACAAGGAACAAAGCCAAATTTGTATGCAAGGGATATGCACAAGAGAAAGGTCTAGATTATGGTGAAACTTTTGCACCTATTTCTAGACTAGAGGGAGTCTGCATGTTCCTTGCATATGCAGCACATAATAAATTTAAATTCTTTCAAATGGATGTTAAGTTTTCTTTTCTAAATGGGATACTAGAAGAGGAGGTCTACATAGAACAACCAGAAGGGTTTGTTTATCCAGACAAGAAAGACATGGTATGTAGAATACACAAAGCTTTATATGGTTTAAATCAAACACCTAGAGCATGGTATGAAAGGCTGCATACTTATTTGTTAAGAATTGGTTTTGTTAGAACTAGTGAAAACAACAATTTGTATATGAGAGGAGAGTCTGATGACACTATTTTGATTACTAAAATATTTGTGGATGATATAATTTTTGGAGGAAAAGATCATATCTATAAATCATTTTTTGATGAGATGAGAAAAGAATTTGAAATGTCTATTTTTGGAGAGATTAAGTTCTTTCTAGGCTTGTAGGTTATTCAACAGAATGATGGAATATTCATCACACAATCAAAGTACATAAAGGAAGTATTGAGAACATTTGGCATGGAAGATGCTAAACCAATTGGAACACTAATGGTCACAAAATGCAAACTGACTAAAGATGATGAATCTATAGAGGTAAACCAGACATTGTACCAATCTATGATTGGTAAAATGATGTATGTAGTACACAGTAGACCAGACATTGCACATGCAGTGGGGATTGTCGCTAGATTTTTTGCCAATCCTAAGAAATCACACATGGTTGCTACAAAAAGAAGCTTGAGATACTTGAAGAAAATAGAGGACTATGGATTATGGTATCCAAAGGAAGGAAAGTTTGACCCAAGAGTCTACACTGACGCAGATTGGGCTAGAAATATAGATGACAGAAAGAGTACAATCGGAGGAGCATTTTTATTTGGTGAAAGACTTGTTACTTGGACAAGTAAGAAAGAACCTTGTATTTCTTAGTCTACTACTGACGCAGAATATGTTGCTACTACTACAAACTATTCAAACATTGCTTACATCAAGCAAGTGTTGGAAGGGATGAATGAGGTAATCACTGAGCTGGTGATTATATATTGTGACGACACTAGTGCAATATATATTTCTAAGAATCTTGTAATGCACTCAAAGACCAATCATATTTCTAAATTAAGTATCACTACTTAAGAGAAAAAGTATAGGAGAAGCAAGTCAAACTAGAATATGTTACATCAAAAGAGAAACTTGTTGATATTTTTACCAAGCCTCTACCAAAGGAAACTTTTGAATACTTGAGGACTAGAATTAGGGTCTGTCTCTTATATACTGGTCACTAATGTGATCTGGAGGTTGCATCAGCCTAATCTTATTAGAAGATCATTCATGTTGATGCAACATAGTTCACACTTTGGATTCTATCTAAGGTTGTGAAAGATTTTAGGAACAACGATTTGCATATCAATATACCAAGATACAGTGTATGCACTGGACAACAAAGAGTCACATGGCTATTGTAGAGCTGTATGTTTATGTTTTTCTCTAGCATTGTTGTCAAAGGGAGAGATAAATAATATGACAAACTGAGAGATCACAGAAACATCTATCTAAGGGAGAGATAATCTAAGAAAGTAAGGGAGAGCTGGAAAGATCATATTTGCAGAGGAAAGTCTGCATTTGCAATGCTGTCATGTAACATAGTGATTAAACATATCAAATATCAAGCTAGGGAGAGCTTACCGAGCTACAACATTTGCTTACACAGTTGTAGAATACATTTTTGTATGTGTATGATATATTTCATATTGCTTGAGTTTCCATCAATGCTAAATGGAGAGATTGATCAACTACAACTAATTGAATACTTGGATAACTTAAAGATCAGTGATTAGAGATCATTGAGTACTATAATGTTATGTAAGATAATTAAATCAGTCATTATGTTGTCATTGATGTCAAATTATTTTGATAGTACTTATCATGATAGTTGCAAATATCCAAACATCTGTAAAGAGGAGAGAAAAGATGAAGAACTAAGATATCTACATAGAGGAAGATGAATATGACACATGAGGATAAGGAATACTCTTGGTAACTTATTGATGGTTCTATGACTTCATATTGTTGACTTGATTATGTTACAATAATCTATTATGAAGTTGGAAGAAAAAATTAACAAAGGAGTGTGGTTGGTAAATGAAGCACTTCAGTATACACTGAGCCAGTGTAGTGTACATCAGGTGATAGTATTAACCAAGATTGTGTTTGCCAACACATTTATTTGTTAACAGAGTATGGATGAAATAACTAAATGTTTAGTTTAGCTGACAGAAAATTAAGAGCTGGAATGTGTATGATTTTGAGGTTGAAGATAAAGTTTGTTATGAAATCCATGGCTAACAAAATTCAAAGAAGATCTAAAGGATGGAATTGAAATGAGTTATTGACACATCTGTCGAGGAAGGTTTAAGTGGAAAAATCAACAAAGGAGATTAAGTGGCAAAATATGATGGATAAAAAAAAAATGGTTTACTTGTCTATATAAGAGACATTGGTTTCATTGTTGAAACTATGCCGAAAGAAGGAGACTATAGAGATATCATGTGAACACAGATTCATGCATGCCTGATCAGACTAGTTTAAGAAGAACCAAACTCTTGAACAATACCGAGCGTCAGAGAGTTTTTACCAAGGGACAGTAAGTTATTGAATATTGATGAACTGAATTGAAATATTGATCAGAGGATTTTTATGGGCTTAGAATAGATCTTAACATCTACAAAATTAAGTTGTATTGTAATCAGATCACCTACTATTTCAGTTTAACCATTTTAATAGAAAAATCTCTTAATCGAGTGGACTTAACTATCTTGTGATTGCCCTATGTCATTCATAGAATGTACATTATTATCCTATCAACCCCATAGTGAATACTGGTTGGATAATAACTGTCAGTCTTAAATCCTCTAACAAGGTCACACCTTATAGTGTGTTTTGTAACCTTTAATAGGGTTAGCTCTTTACCGAGCTCACTTCAGAAGAGTGAAAAATATTTTTGGTTGCCGGTCCCAGGTAGTTTTTCCCTTTACAGGGTTTCCACTTTAAATGATTATGTTATGTGTTTTTGTGATGAATTTTTGGTTATCATACTTTACATATTGCATATTGTATTTGGTTGGTAATCACAGTGAGTAGTTAACTAGTAATTGGTAAAGGCATAGACAGTTTAGTATTTTATGTTATCGAGCTATAGATATTAACTATATTTGTTTTAAGAGATATATTTTGGAATTGGGACTATTGGATAACTGATCTAACTGATTCACATGCCCTCTCAATTATTCTAACACAAATATCTATAATCAAGCTACTCCAAAGCTCTCCTACTCATAGACATATTCTTGATCAATCCCTTCTTGTGGGTAACGTACCTAAAGACCTAGACATTGATAAGTTCCAGTCCATGGTCGGTCACCTTACTTCACCTCCTTATCTAAATTTCTTTTGAGAGAGATGAAAAATCTATTAGCCATCCTCATAATCAACCCCTCCATATTGAATTTGATATTCATAAGTATATAGTAAACTATTTTTTGATAGATGGAAGAATGGGTTTGAACATTTGTACTTTCAATTTGGTTAAATCTCTTAGTATCTCAAATCATGTTGTTGATCCCCAATGCAAAATAATGATTAAATCATATGATGAAGAGGAACATTCTTCTAAAGGCATGGTAGTCTTACCTATTTGAGTAGCTCCTATTTAGTAGGATGTAGTACCTCACCCCTAGTCCGATTATATAAATGTTATGATTACTCTAGGATGTTAGATTATATGTTAGGAAATCATCAATGCTTATGATTTCACTGACCCCATACTTGCATGTGTATGGTTGATGTGTTAGTTTTACATTTCTATTTGACATGCTTGATGTGGTTGAGGGACGGAGTCATAGTTACTTGCTTGTGAGATCCACATAATCGGTCAATCCCCACCATTGTCTGTTATGTATTTATATATGTTTGTACATGTGGGTGTTGTATGTAGGTTCATAGGTACCAGGTAACGTCTTCCCTAAATTGTTAGGATGAGCGTGCCTTATTGCAATATCTCAAATGGTAAGAGAGGGGAGATAACACGGATCCAAAACCCAAACCCAAACCCATTTATCCTAGTTGTTGGATAAGTATCTGTTGACTACCCTATCTGAATTTCTCAGGTTGGCAAAGTTCATGGATCCCTTTCTGGTGTTGCTTGGTTTTGGTTTTCTTTGGTTTTATGTCATATGATTTCAGTTGATTTGTGGTTAGGTGGGTGATTGTTATGTGATTATTCATTAATTGATTATAGTTGATTTATGTTTATATAGATTATTTTATGTGATTATCAATGTTAGGTGCATAGTTGAATTTTATGATTAAATATGCTCTTATGATTAATTGAGAAAATTAATTTAAAGTTAATTATTTGAGTATTTAGAAATTAATATTGATTATGTCCTAAGTTTATTTTGATGAAATTTAATTAAAATCAAATAATTGATTATTTGGATGTAATTGATTATTTTATTAATAATTGAGTTTTATTATGTTTGTGAGTATTATTAAATAAATAAATATTTAATTGCATATTTTAGAATGCATTAAGTATTTTATTTATTTAATAAATGTATTTTAAATTATTAACATGTGCAAATTGAAAAGAGAGTTGTCAAAAAGTGAACAACTAGTTTTCAAAAGTCAAGTTGTGTTGTGCATTTAAAAGATATTTTAATTAATTAATTAATATTTACTTTCAATTTTGGAGTTAGAGTTTGATCAGGAGTTGTCTTATGAGTCATTTCTGATTTGGAG